>JAYXIM010051346.1:0-42499 GCA_037575425.1 Anastrepha fraterculus | reverse complement strand
TCGTCCTGCCTACTTGAAAAATTACCCCAGCGCTATCCTCAAATTCCAGTTAGCGGATAGAGAGATGAGTACGAAGCTCAGATAAATGCGGTGTTAACTGCCTGAAAATGCTACCATGTTCCTTGAGAGGTTATCTCCAGAGGCCAACCTCTTTTAGCCTGTTCCTTAGCGGTAATTTAAAGTCATTTTTATCACTTTTTATCACACAAACTGAAAAAATTTTGCTTGTCTCGTCTTATCAAAAACTACCGCACCAATAAATTCTCTCTGTATTGCTGTTATTGGAAGCCCAAAAAAAATATAAAAGCGTGTCACAGAATCCTTGAAGCCCAGTTATGTTCGATATAGAAAGTACGGTCACCAAACCTATGCCTTACACTTCACCACGCGCCCATCTTTTCAGTAAATCAATCTGCATATAGAACTTTTATAAGTTCTCTATGTTGATTTTGTCAATTCCGTTCGTTCTAGACATTGTTGTCGAACGGAGCGGCTATTGTTACTTTTACATTCTCTGTTATCGAACATACAAATTTGTCTCCAGTAAAACTTTCAAACGTGCCTAAAAGTGCGTTCACATATGCAGTAATTACCAATAAATCCACAAAATTAATCTACCCGTTCACATATGGCAGATTACTCCGAATTGACAATCAGCTGTCAACAGCGTTGTGAAAGGTTTTTCTTCATAGAAATTATTTAGGTGAAATATTTCGGTGTTTTTGGTTTGTTTAATTACACAGGCCGACAGCATCTCAGACCCAGAAACCGGACTATATATTTCCGAAGGTCTATGATGCGCTGACTCCAAATCTGGACTCAGAATTGCTCTATCAGCTCTGGTTTTCGAGATACCCTAACCTAAAGTGCAAAAAACACCGTTTTTGCCCATATTTGAGGTTTCTTTCCCCAAAATTAAAGGATGGCATCTTTAAATACAAGCCTTTTTTTTCAAATGGCGTTGAGTTTGCTCAAATATAATTTTTTTTCACTAAGATATCGCATTTTGAAATTTTCATGTTTCTAAATTTTCCTACACCTGAAAATCGATTGAGATAACATAAACATGATATAGTCGATTACGAATTTTCTTGAATTGAGTCTTATTTTTCTTAAAATTTTGTCTCATACCATAAGTGTGCTGACTCACCACACCCCTACACTATCTAACCCACGGGTACCGAGTCACACACAGCCCTAACCCCTAGAAATCACCCCTACCATACCGCAAGCAGGCTAACCCACTTAACCCTGGAGACAGTTAATAATACCTAACAAACATTTTATTACAATTATATCTAAAAGCCTGTTTTTTGCCGGTATCCACTTTATTTAGTCTTTATTTTGACGTTTCCCTTTATATTCGTAAAATTAATGATCTATTACACAGTAAACACAGAGTTGTATGCTAAAAAGTATGGTTATTATCTAGGATTATTTTATAATCTCACATTGAGCGAGAGAAATTTTGTATAGGAAATCTCGCTTTTTAATTACGGATTGGGAGTTAGGCACGAAAAAGTAGATCATGTACTTATATGTGAAAGTATTATAAGAAAGATTTTTCTTTGAAAATTGTTTGCTATGATCTGCGCCTAAAAAAAACTCAAGACCGAGAAAACGAAGATTAAATGGTATGCAAAACTTTCGATTACAAGCCGTACCAATTACGCCGGTGGTTACTGGCAAAGCATTTCAAGAGAATGAAAATTCTGTACAAATGCACACTTTGGGATAGCAAACGGTTTGCTGTTACTGTTTCTCTATGCAACCTTCTTCTTTCTACACATCGTTCTGCTTCTCAGACGGCCTCACTCAAATGTAACAAAATATAATACAGCATTTTATTTACCGGTGTGCAGATATACTTTAAAGCATTTTTTCCGGACTTTTAAAAAATTGGTACAATGGTACTATTGGTACACTACAACTTTTCCTCACATTTGGTGGAGCGGATGAATTCCTGGAACGAAGTCGCTCGCTCACCTTTAAGGCCAAGAACGTATCTACCCAATTATCGGTAGCTTGCACTTAAACGAGTTTATTCCGGACATGGCATTCTGCATTGATTCAAACAAGTAGTAGTCAGAGTCTATCAAAGTCTAGTGTGGGTAAGACTTTCCATCGACTATCTTTCGAGTAGATTTTAACAGTGCAGTATTTATTGTTGTCCCTAAAGATTCATTTTGGGTTCCCCGTAATAAGACGATGTATAAAAGACTTCCCTTTGTACTGTTGGAGCAGCATTTCAAATACGAAATCAAAGAGCAAAGCAAACTTTCCCGCGATGAGTTTTTTAAGGGGTCAATTGATTATGCGCAGACAGCTTTGCTAAGCACGAAAGCTCAAAATGCTTTGCAGCATTAAGAGAATAGGGAATATCTTAGGGGATTGAAGTGAATTATAGTGAAACCTTCCTTTGGCGGACCCTCAACGTCAACCAACTTTATTCCGCTCAAAAAAGGCATCCGCTCAAGAGAGGGAAATTTGTCCCGGCATAGTACACAGATAAATGTTCGCCCAGAGAGGTGTACGCCTTATGGATGCGGCCGTTAGAAGATGTTGCATTGCATTCGAAAATATCTCATTAAGTAGTTGGACTCATTGGCTTCATTTGATCAGAGGTAATTGAGGGCAAAGAGATATTTGATACATGGAATAGAAAAAGCTTTTAACGCGACGAACATTTATTATTTAGCGCCAAACCCACCTAAGCAGTTTTTGAGAATTCTAATAACTCAAAAAACTCAATTACACAGGTGTAGACTTTATCTTTGTCTCAAAATTTGAAATGGGTTATGCAATACCGTGGAAGCTTCGTGGAAAGCGTCAAAAAATCTCAGCTATTTTAGTGCATTAAGCTTTCCAGGCTAATATTTTTGAAACTTATTTCAATCTACTTTTCAAAGTGGCAGGAAATAATTGCATTATGACAAAGTACTTATTTTCATTTTCCAACCATAACTCTTTGATACACGTTTTTTTATTCGAAAATAACTGTATTTAAGAAAAAAATAACTATGTCATCTTATTTATAAAAAAGTTATTAAAAGTTACGTTGAAAATAATTACCTTTAGAATTTTTTTTTTTTTTGGTTTGGCAATCCTGATTGCACACTAAATTCACATATGACACCACTTCGCCACTAAGCCACCAAACTTTGCCCAAACTTGCAAATAAAGGCCCATGACTTTTAGAAACATTTTCCTCATTTGGGCCGCTTATCACCAGCCCTATAAATATCAGTTTATTTTGACAGATTTAGATGTGCGATTTGGGATTTATTTGATAGCTTTTACTGGCACCAAATCTCAATCACACCAAAAGCAAAGCACGAAGTATATATCGAAAGTATATTAAACGCAGCAATTGGGGCAATAGACTCTCACTAGAGTACTCGAAAATATATTTTACTTTGATCTGATTAGTGATAAGTGCCATCAACTCCAGAGAAATTTCTTATGCGAGTAATTTAAAAAAAAAAAAACATTTCAAACACGATAACAGTGAAGTAACTTCTTCAATAAGTTACATTCTTCTTCATTCCTGTTATGTAAAAATTATGCACTTAAGCACCTAAAATTATACCACACTTGAATCAACTTGTAAATGCCTTTCAATTAAAACTTTTGCCTTCAAAAAATAAACTTGACTGCAGCAAAGTAAAAAATCTTGTTGCGTTGTGGGATGTAAAGCATTGCGCTTCCGACAAGCGAATTATCTCGCATCATATTAATTTTCCCTCATTTTTGCTCTTCACAACATAATTTCTCAACTCTCCTGTTTCTTCCCCAAAAATATACGTAGCATATTTCTCGGCACATACCAGCAATTGGACGCACATTCGCGTCTGCTGCTGCTGCTGCTTGCAATAAGAGTAGCTGTGTTGGTACGCAGTAGCTGATCTTTGCCGCTGAAGCGTGAAAATGCTGAGCAGACTAACTGCTAACTGAACTAACTGAATGCTACACCATACCACACTTTCCAACTCCTAAAAATATGCTAACATTTCATGAGTTTATTTGTGAAAATTAAAAGAAAACAGCTTCAGCAAAACTTATTTCAACTTTTATGAGTCCCAAGGACATTAGTCATAAGTGGATGGTATAGAGAAAGCACAGAACAGTCGAGTAACTCTGCATAAATGGCAATAACAAAAACAGTAATAACAACAGTTATAATATTTTTGTTGTATAACTTGTACAGCTCATCAGCATTTATGTGGCTTTAGTGACCTTTTGCTCGTTGGAGTTTTCGGCGCTCAAGCAGCCATGAAATCGAAAGCACCCAAATTGCAGAGCGCCATGTTCGGGGTGGAGAAAGTGCAAATTTGACTTGCAGTTGCTTGAATTAAGTGGAGTTAAGTTTTGAGAAATAAAAAGAAGAAAAATTAAGGAAAAACAATTTCAAACGTAATAAATTAAGGATATATTTACACAGCTAAAATGAGGGGTACTCTTAATTTAAAGCGTAATTAACAAGAAAGGAAAACTCTTAAATGACACATACATTTTAATACGAAAATGCACCGAACAACAACCAGGCATTATTAGTCTCTCATCTTGCGATTACTCGGTCAATCAAGAAAATTCAAGAAGCATCCCAGTATCTGGTTTGTTACAGCAGTCTCTACTTCTTTATTGATTTAAAATCGTCCAAAAATGAGATCACATCAAGTCGCCATATACAAAACACCATCAGTATAGTTTGCGAAGAAATGAACTAACCAATTTAAAAATGACGGATCTTTTAATGAAGAGCAAAGGCAAGAACAGAAACACTCCAATGTAAGGGGACGAGGAGATTGTCCAGCTGAAAAATCTGAAGCAAGCGACGGAAAAATGATCTCAAGCTGCTACCATCGGAGACCCCAGTCGTTATAGAGCTTCTATGCTGGTTGTGGTGTGTGCGCCTCGATGTTGTCCTAAAACTGTGGAAGTCTTTGCATTCAGCGGGTTTTAATTCGAACCGTTTTCATGCAAAACATGAGGTTCAAGATTTGCCATTGATTGCAGCGGATCGACGGCAATTAGGGAAAATGATGTCTATCATTAGATGTTTCATGTTCACTTAGCGTCAACTGAATGGCAGTATCGAACAGGCATACTTGTATGGAGCAGGACTTTAGTAGCCAATTAGATGGTGGTAAACAGCTAGCTCGGAGCATGAACCAACAAAAACAACCTAGCTCACATTTGGACCATCAACATTTAGTAGTGAAACCCTCGGGCATAAAGGTAGCAACTCACAAACTCATTTAATACTACAACCTTACTACTCCCCTTGAATACCTCCAAACCGAGCAGTTCGAAGACTTCAGCAGCTTATTCAATTGTTGAAGAACGTTGAACTCGAGTTTTATTTTTGATGTTTGGGAACCAAAAGAAATCATTAAGTGCCAATTCAAGGCTGTAAGGTGAATAACCCACTAATTCGATCTTTTGAGTTCCCAAAAACTGTCTTATGTGAACCGAAACGTGAGAACCGTGCCACGGCAGTCGATTCTACGTTACCCAAACGACCCGGACTTATGTTCAGCCAACTGTTACTCCAGCAGCATATCGCATACATGTTTGGAATTTTTATGCTGCTACAACATCAACAACAACAAAAAGCTCGCGTTGTCTTGGTGATGAATGATTCGCCTTCGTCAACACTTCTGACAAACAAATGATTGTGTGCTTGCGTTGTCAGTTAACGTACAGCATCGTTTGTTTCTAGCACAACCACCCTTTTCGGACGGCCTTCACGAGATGCATCTTACCAGAATTGAAAGCCACGATGGAATCCGTTGTAATACCAGCGTTTCACAACGACTAAGAGTGGTGATTCAACGTCAAAGGTCGAAGGTCAATACACTACAATCACGATAATCCACGTCGAATAATGATAAATCATCGCACGGAAATTTTCTCAAGTTAATTCCATTTTTTGGGCGAGATGAATTTTTCAACTCACAGAAAAAATAATAAATGAAGCTCATAAGTGAAAACGTTGTAAGTAAGTGTATGCTAAAAATTTGCAAAATTTTAGAAAAAAAATATCGAATTACAGTTAATGATACGTGGCGTTGCAAAGGCGACTTTGTTAAAATGCAACATACGGAAATAGTTTTTTTCCCCCGCAACCGCGTCTAAGGAAATAATTTTCTTACCACGTACTTTTCTTGACAATAGAAATAAAAAACAAAAAAATGTAATAAAATTCTCTCCGCAGCGGATTTTTCACTTTTGTGTCTAACCTTTTGTAAATTGTTAAATTATTAGGTGTAATACAGTGCGTTTCATATATATAACACAGTTACTTATTGATAAGTTTTGACAACTTATTTATTTCTTATATAAATAATTTTAACAAACTTTTTATGAATATCTAATTTATCTAGTTCATTCTGCCACAACAGCCATGTACTAAAATCTCAATACTCAAATACTCAAAATTTTTTAATATGACAGAAAACAACCAACACCGCCAACACCGCCAACAAAAAAAGTTGCGAAAAATCAACGCGATTTTTGCACCACCTCAAACTTGCACTTTATTGGAATAAAATTTAATGAGCTATAAAAATGTGTATGTACTCGGATTTTTTTCAGAAATTCTGATTAAAAACTTTAAGTTTTTTTTTGCAATTTTTTAAATTTTTCTTTTTTACTTGCAAAAAAATTAAACTGTTATTTAAATTAGTTTTATAGGAAAATGAGCTGTATTTTGATAATAATGCATGATTAAAATTAAATGTGAAACAAATAAATAATCAAAATTTGTTAGTAAGTACCAGTGCTATAATTATGAAACGCACTATATATATATATACAATATAATTGGCGCGTACACCCTATTTGGGTGTTTACCCGAGCCCCTCCTCCTATTTGTGGTGTGCGTCTTGATGTTGTTCCACAAATGGAGTGACCTACAGTTTCAAGCCGACTCCGAACGGCAGATATTTTTATGAGGAGATTTTTCATGGCAGAAATACACTCGGAGGTTTGCCATTGCCTGCCGAGGGGCGACCGCTATTAGAAAAATGTTTTTATTAATTTTGGTTTCACCGAGATTCGACCCAACGTTCTCTCTGTGAATTTCGAATGGTAATCACGCACCAACCCATTCGGCAACCGCGGCCGCACTATATAATATTATAATATAAACAGCAAATAACGTACTTTCAGTTCGTGGCGCATTACTCGGTGCATTATTTTTCATGTATTCGCCACTTCTGTGAGAAACTACATGCCTGTTTATCGAAATAACTGCGGATGGCAATACGAAGGTCGTTTGAAAAGTCCGTGTGAATTGGGAGACATGGCACTACTGGCGCGTATCGAGGTTTTGTATAGCTTGCAGTAGCTCTTGGAAAAGCACACACCAAGTTTGAGCCAGATCGGCTTAATTATTTTTGTTTGGCATTCGTTCGTATCGAGGAAGTCGAGTGATTTTCAAAAAAGTCCTTTTCCATCACGGCAACGCACCAGCTCACGCCTTAGTAGTAGTGGTCGCAAAATTTTTGGAAATAAGGTTCCAAATCATTTCACATGTCCCCTGTGTCCCTCGGTCTAGTCTTTGTTCTCTAATTCGAAGCTGGCTGGTGAAAAAAAGATTTGGTTCAAACAAGGAGATGATTGCGGCAGAAACGAGTATCTATTTTTCAGACTTGGGTAAATCCTATTATTTGGAAGGGATCAACAAACTAGAAGCGCATTAGATGCAGTGTATAAGCCTAGGTAGGCAGGTAGGGTGGTTGTCGTAAGACACACTTAGACCTTCGGCAGGTCCATTGTGATACCACTGGAGCTTATCCTTACTCTACGTGTTCCTTTTCAAACCATCCGGTTGCTTAAACAAACGAGCAGAGCTTCGTTAGTTTTAGATGGGATATGTCCGCTACATCGGTTAGAAATGCTGTATCGAGAGTGCGCAGCCTTCTCATAGCTAGGCTTTCACACTCACATAAAAGGTGTCTGACTGTTTCCTCTTCTTCTGTATTAAGACAGCTTCTACAGAAATCGAAGTACGGGAGTCCTAACCTTCTAGTGTGGCTGCCTATTAAACAATGCCCAGTTAATACACCTATCATTTTTCTTATAGCTTCTCTGTTAAATTTTAGCAAGATCTTCGATCGACCGCTGTTCCAGTTCGGCCATGCCTGTCTGCTTAGTTCGCATGTTGTGAGGTTTTGCCAGATTGTATTTACCTTTTTGATGGTTTCCCTGCCTATAAGTAATTTACAAGTGGCTATGGGCATGGGTATCAGCGCCTTATCCGGTTCGAGATCGAGCTTTGTACCGGTTCTTGCAAGTTCATCCGTGTATAAGCCTAAAAGGACACTATGTTGTAAACGAAAAAAGGTTTACCCCAAACAATTAAGTATTTTTTTATTTTTGCACGTACTTTTCAAACCACCCTCGTATGTAGGGTCAGATCTCAAACCGTATACTATCATGCTGCATACCCTTTAACGCTTTTCATTTAACCCACCAATGCGTTTTATTTTCAAAAACCTTCTTAGTCACAGATTTGGTCCACTCCCTGTGGTGGAATAATTTCAGCATCAATTTCACTCACATGCATGGGGAATAAATATATTTTGGGGTTTGAAACAATGCAACGCTTTCAAAATATTTTGCAGCGCAATACACATCAACAAACTAGCTAAATGATGGCCTTTTACACTTTGAAAGACACCACTACCCACCACCCCCACCACCTCGCTCCCTCACTCAAACCACACACTTTAATAGAGTTTGCTGCCAAACATAATTTGCTTGCTATGCCATGTCAGAAGTATTCACGAGACGGCACTTTTGCCGCACTCAAGCTGCACTCAGCTCAACTAGCTTCCTTTAAACCACTGCAAAACTGCTCACGTACAAGCATGTAAGTAGAAATGTGTGTCTGTGTGACTTCTGGCTGCCAAGACTTGGTTCTGCACTGTTATTTTTTTTTTTCTTTTTTTTTCTTGTATCTATACCCGAAATTTGTCCCATGTGACATATGTTCCTCTTGAAGATTTTATAAGTTGCATTATACTCACACAAAGCACACCATTTAACCACACACAAACGCCACTATATTATACACACACACACATACATACATTAATTTATAAAATCTTCCACATCCAACTTTAACCTGCAGTTTCAACTTCCATCTACAATATTTCTATGTGCCCTACTATAATTTTTCTTTTTATTTTTATTATTTTGCGTAAAAAAAGTTAAGTTTCGAAAAGTTTTTATGTTTTAATTTAATAACCTTGTGCTTGTGCGCTGCTTTGGGACCTCACTCAAAAAGGACTCGTTGGTACACTCTCGTGGCGTTTCATGACGTCGGAAGTTTTCAAACTGTAATGCGATAATCGCTGGAGTCGAATATTTTTACACAGCAGCAGATGTGTACTGCTAAAATTTACTTTAGTTTTTACAAGATTTTTTGCTTGTTTGGCTTGGCTAAACAATTACAATAAATGCTTTCGTAAAATATTAAATTTGCTCACCTACTGTCGTAATTTTTCACTCTGAGCTCATAATATTCTGTGATGGCTTGTTAGCAGCCAAGGTAATGGGGAGTGAGTAATTAGAGTTATAAAGAGGCATAGGGGAGAAATTACGTTATTTGCTTTTGTATGGATTTGGAGCGTAAATATACAGCGATGACTATAGTCATGCAGTTAAATAGAAATATACCTATGAAACCGGAATTTCCCAAAGTAGTGGCTAATACTGTAAGGTAACTTTGCACAGCCCATAGGCCAAGGCAAATTGAACAGTGGAAAAATATATATGTCTATTCTACAATCATCTTCATCATAAAGTAGCGATTACAGTTCAGGGTGAGCTTTAGCTTCGTCCACAATCCAATACTTCCAACCCGCTCGGTTCATAGCAATAGACTTCCAGTTCCTAAATCGTAGCTGTTTCAGGTCGGCTAAGACTTGGCCAGCCAGATTAACCTTGGTCTTTCTCGGGCCCGGGTCGTTAGATAGTTGTCATTAAAAATGATTTTTGTAGGCGGCTGTCCTCCATGCGCACAGGGTGTCCTAACCATCGAAGCATTTGGGTTTTAATATGTTCTCATTATTACAGCATATGAGGCCAAACATCCATCGAAACACTTTTTGCTCAAACACACTTCAGCTTCTTTTGTCTTTGCTTGTCATTGTCCAGCCCTCGCAGCCGTACGACAGCACCGGCAGTATTCCTGACTGGTAGAGGCAGAGTTTGCATTTACGTATTAGCAGTTTAGACTTCAGCAATTTTGTGTGGGCGTAATATGCATTGTTTGCTGCTAATATTCTGTCTTGTATTGCGTCGTGACTACTGTTGTCATTTTTTATTAACACACCTAAATATTTGAAGTGCTCAACTCCCTCGATATCTCGATTTCGACGTTTTCAAGATGTCGTCTCTCTTCGCTGCGCACGCTCTTTAGATATTAAGTTTTGCCTTCATTCATTTTAACACCTACTGCTTTTGCATGACTATTGAAAATCGATAATAGATACCTTTTATTCCATGTCATTATTGCAATATTTTCCGCATACACGATTGTTATTCCTGAGCGGGTAAGAACGTTTCCAAGCCTGACTTTTTTTCTTACCGCATAGTAAAGAAGGAGATTAAAGACAGACGTAGAAAGCGATTCGCCTTGTTCTACGCCACAAGAAATTTCAAAGGGCTTTGACACTGTTTGTTGTACAAAAACTCTTCCAGTGGCGTTAGTCGGAGTATCCATTATCACTTGAGCAATGAGTTTTCAGCTAAAACCCAAGTCAGATTTATAACAAAATTTCAAAATTAAAAAATCAAATAAAAATCAAAAATAAATTTAAAAAAATATATAGGTACGTAGTTTTATAGCCCATTTTAATAAGTAAAGTGCAAGTTTGAATGACGTAAAATATGCGAAGATTTTTGATAATTTTTTTAATGATGGTGTTGCATATTTTCCCCATATAAATAAATATGTCCACCGAATGCCGTAATCAGAGTCCAACCACCACCTACAGCAGATGAAGAGCTCCAGCTTCCCCGTGAGACCCGCGTAACACTGGCATAATTACGTTCTGGATATTGTAGCAGGTAAACTCCTACCTATCTAGAATTAACCCCGCCATACCAAACATATGTCCGGCATGTGAAGGCACCCCGCACGACACTAACCACGTTTTCACATGCCTTTTAAAACCTACTCATCTAACCCCCTCTCCCTCTGCACCCAACCTGTCGAAACAGCATGTTTCCTGGGACTACCTTTAAATGAGCCAGACGAAGACGACCGGTGATATACCCTGCACTGATGGGCCTTCTATTACTGCTACAAGAACAATAACAACATAAATAAATACTCGTATTAGTCGAAACGTTATATGGAAAAAATGCCGAACATCATCAAGGAAAAAAATTATCAAAAATCCACTGGATTTTCTACCAAACACAAACTTGTACTTTATTAAACTAAAATTTAATGAACTATAAAACTATAGAGCACACCGTGCTCTATGCCCCAATAAAAGCAAAACAAACTACCCTGACTGCTTAAGCAATCTGAGAAGTCCGTTGAAAGATCGGAAATGTCCCTGATCCATTCTCAATATATATGATCCCAAAATTCGTCTTCTTAGTCTATAGAATACCGAACAAGCACCGAAAATTATTTCGTATTGTCATCCTTCTCAAGGGATCAGCGGAAGCAATCACATAATCATTTTTTTTTTTTCTCCTCGAAGTTATGGTGCATTGCCTTAAAGAAAATCTCTTTGTATTATTAGTTTAGATTTTCTATTGCAAGCGTTGTGAGAGCAGGGGATAATTCAGCCAATTCAATTGTTTTTGTTATTGTAACTTACGTATAAAGAATTGACTAGGTGCGTTTGCCTAGTTTTTGCCTTCAGTATCGTAACTGTAGGTCCAAAAAATGTATTAGGTATCCTTCGTAGTTCGATGGTGCAAATACGAAAGCACACGAATGCTCCAAAGAGTTTGCTGTGGTTTGATTCCATGTATAAGCATATCACCAAAAAGTGTAGAAAAGTTTATGTGAACATCGTTGAGTGAGCAATAGGAAGGAAGTTTGCGATATTGGCATCTCATACGATTCGTTACAGAGCGTTAAACAAAAATCGTTGGTAATGAGGCGAGTTAAAGCACCACTTGTGTAGAAGGTTTTTCAAAAACAGCGTCGCTAAAAAATATTTTCCTTAAACCAAAATATAATATTATCGGAGGCATCATCGAGATGACCGCTCCCCTGGGTAAAAAAATGATATCTCTGCCCAGATGTGCTAAATCCTAAAAAATCAGCTGCTTAAGGAATCCAAAATCCAAAATCATGACATTGTCAGTCGAATTCTTCGCTTTCGTCGTATGAACTCTTCCCATTGGGCAAGCAGTAAAAAAGTAAGCATACGGAAAGGTGTAAGCATTTGAGGGATGATGCTTTTCGCAAGAGGTAATAACTATAGAGAAACACCTCGTGGTTACTATAGTACACCATTTCAGTGGCTCACATCTTATTTTTTCATTTCATCTTTTACGTCAATATTATCCCAAGCCAAGCATTAAATCGTTGCGCCATGTGCTAGAAGCTCCATCTTCATCTGGCATGTCCTCGTGCTACTTCTTCCTGTTTGCACGTCTATTTGACTATTTAATCGATAAAGGAAAACTTGCCGAAGAAGCTGAAGGTAATTTAGAAATTGGTGCACGTGCTTTAAAGATTGTAATGAGAGTTCAAACCTCTTTATAGACTACATAATTGAATTCAATAAATATCATTAGATAATTTTTTTAATTATCTTTTATTGATAATTTCTTTGTATTTTTTAAATAAATTGTAGCTCCTATTAAAAAACAATAGCTCCAAAACGCAATATTATTATTATTATTACTTTTTTTGCTAAAAATTTGATTTGATTTCGCCAACGAGAAATCGTTCAATATTTTCTCAAACACACCTACATTGTGTCTAACCATATTTTTTTGGAATGTGGAAAATTAAACTTAACTCAATAACGTTGGGTGAGAGCATTATTACTTTTCATCAACAAATACGCAGAATTTCAGATTTGTAGAGAACTGATCTGCCTACCGTGCATGAAATTCGCATTCAATATTTGCGGCCCAAAATATTGCCAATATTGGGGCAAAATTTAAAAAACAAACAAATTTATTAACAGTGCGTACGGGCTGCAATTTTGCGTACAAAATCCACCACCCACATCCCATCTTAAAGCGAAGAGAGTCGCAATATATAAACATATAATTACGACGATTTACGAGGTGTGGCTATAAAAAAACGAGGCTGATACCGTTAGCATTCAAGAATGATGGTCTGCAAGGTTTGACGAAGCAAAATTGTGAGAGCACATTCTGCTGCCCCGTCATTGGAGATTCGGCAGCTGAATACTGGTCGCTCATTTTCAACGTATTTACGCACACTGGTTCAGACGAAGTAACAGGACTGGTTGCTGGTTCGTTTTTCACCAACATAATCTCAGTTTTTTCGTAAACCAACTGCCCATAACGTAATCATGATTACTTTAAAAGCGCTGAGAGCCAAGCCGCTATGCGCCAGCCACTGATGATCCTTGCTAACCCATTCTGCTCATTGGAATTAGTCGGTAAATATAAGACAAAACTGAACAATGTTGCGAAACACAACAAAGTTTGCCTTAATTGAGGCCTGAACACTGCGGTATTACAGAGAACGAGTTGGCTGATAAAGGCTCTGCAAACACACCATTGGGCACTCAATCCTTCCTAGGGAAGGAACTGCATCCGATCAACTATGAGTTGATGACTTCATGAGATCTACCCATAGAAAACGTTGATCTAAGTTGGGCTGCTGCAGAGTAGCTAAGTGCTTTCTGAAAGAACCAAACAGGAAATTAGCGACCTTTCTCCTAAAACTTGGTATGTAGAAAGGACCTGAAGGTACTGGTAGGTATAATCACGGGGCACAACGCCTGTGGTCAGCATATGACTACCATGTGAATCATTGACGACCCAACATGCCCGTATTGATTATCGTGAAAATGAGAACACTGCAGATCATTTTCTCTGTAGCTGTCCGGCGTGCTGTATAATAAGACTTAGGCTGTTGAGGTGCAATTTTTGGAGTATGGATGAAGTTCATACTCTTCCCCTTACGGATCTCTTAAGATTCATCAATGAATCCAAAAGATTCGCGGAAGTGTGACCTCCAACCAACTTCTCCGTCTTACCATCCATACTGTATCTATCCTCCATCTCTATTAATTCCACAGTAATCTATCCAGGTATAGTATGATACAATGGTCTTCCTGACTGAGTGCTTGGACTTGTTTAATCTAATCCAAGGGAGTCTAGGGAAAGCAAAAGCTTTTGTGAAAAATACTTCACCCGAAGAAGGATGCTAAGTGTAAGGACCTTAAAACTAGGCGATGCAACCTTAAGACTTTCCGGGGATATGAAGTGTCTGGGAGTATTCCTTGATAAAACCTGGAAAAATTTATCGTACATCACAAATAAAGCTTTAAGATCAATATATTATACAAAGGCTTTACGGTAAAACATGGGGTCTGCGGGCAAAGATAATGATCTTCTGAGACAATAATAGTGCCAATATTCACCTACGCCTCTTTGGTATACAGAATAACCTGTCTGAGCGTAACAAAAGCAATGGAAACTTGCCCCACAACGGCTTTCGGAATGGTCACTGGACTCATTCCATTCCTCCTTGTAATCTAACGGTCGGCAGCTAGTGCAGCCCTTAGGCTTCCTAGGGCCCTTCAGGACATGTAAGAATTCTGGGTCGAAACCTGAAATCCAAGAATTTCAAGGGGGTCATCAGTGATCGCTCAGCGGGGAAAAATAATAAAATATATTTAAAACAGGGCGCACAGGTGTTGTTACTGATGGGTACAAAATGGTAGACGGCAGGGCCGGGGCTGGAATTGTCGGACCACATTTCAAGAATGCAAATGCAATGGGGAAAAACGACCCCCATTTTTCAGGCGGAGGTCCACGCCTTAGAGCTATGTGCAAGAGATTGTCTTCGTAAAGGCACGCGTGGTGCCAATATCTCCATTCTCTCTGACAGTAAATCAGTTCCAAAATCGCTAGATAGCTTCTCATTCCAATTAATGTTGGTCTGGGAATGCTGTATGTTAAAATTCTCGAAACTCTGGCATCGAGAAACTTTGTTACTCTGATGTAGGTACCGGGAAGAAGGGAATGAAATTCCGGACACTTTAGAGAAAAAGGGTGCAAACACTCCCTTCATAGGTCCTGCACCTTTCTGTGGGGTAAATAGCAGCAACGAGGCCAAATCGATTATTTGAGTGCCCAAACGGGCATGCGAAAATCAAAATATCCATTTATCTATAATGTACAATGGTAGAGGCAAGCCTAAGCCTAAACACAAATGACATAAAATTTTACACTGAACTAAAAGGGCATGGTAAACTTTCTTTGCCATCTGAAACTATTACCTCTTTTTTTATTTCTGAGAGAGAAGAAAAAATAACGCTCCAGAAATGAGTTTCTTATCGACAACAAAATTTAACTCAAAAAATAATATTTTTTGTCAAAAATTTAAGACTCATAAAATAGTTATTAATTCTGTAGAAAAAAATAACAATTCACAAAATATTCATTATTTCCGAGCAAAAAATTGTCTCTCCGAAAATTAATTTTTTTTTTTTACCAAAAATATCATTATATACAGGGCCCGCCATCTATCGTTACGGATTTGAACTAGGTATTATTTGAAGAATGGTAACACTTAGCTATCATATGATTTGACAAAAAATTAGTTTTATTCTTCCGCTGAACGAAAATGGTTGTGTATACGCTCAAAGAACGCTGGGAAATATTGCGACATTACTTTAAAATCATGCTACGATCAATCTTTTGCGCACTGTCTTCGAAGATCGCATTATCAGCCGAAATTCTGATATCGTTTGGCCGCCTCGGAGCTGCGATTTCACGCCGTTGGATTATTATCTTTGGGATGCCGTCAAAGACCAGTGTTATGCCAACAAACCAGCAACAATTGATGCACTGAAGACCAACATACGCGATGTCATAGCTGAAATACAGCCGCATACAATCGAAAATGTGTTGAAAAATTGGACCGATCGTATGGGATGGTGCATGGCTAGCCGAGGCAGCCATATGAATGAAGTTGTGTTCCATCATTAACCGGAAGGATTGTACTTCAAAATAAAAAAAACAGTTTGGAAAAATATTGAGTAGTTTATTTTTTATAGCATTTAATTCCGTAAAGTTATATGGCGGACCCTGTATTTAAATAACACAATAAAGCTCACACATTTATTATTATTACTGATTGCAAATTTTAAAATCTCAAAATGATGATTGTATGATAAATATTTTGTTAAAACTGGTATTAAATCGTAACAAAATGTTTTGCGGCGTCAGTCTCGTTATCTAATATCCATACCTCGTATACTACATATGTGCACACATATACGAATACTCTGAATGTATGGTATTTGAGCCACATATGAACTAACCATTTCCCTGGCATTTATATGCACCCAATATAAATATATATGTTCACACACTCAAGAGTACACATACATACGTGCCGCTGTGCCCCGCAAAATTGTTCCGGCATTTAGCCCGAATGTTTCCTGTTTTATTTTCATTTTTGTTCTTTTTTTCAATATCACCCGCATTGCTTTATTCGCATTCGAATCGGAAAATTCATTCATTCACTTATGGCTGGATATTCACATGCATATGTATGTAGCCTTATTCGATTTTATATTTGCCACAGATGTAACTGTGCATGTGTGTGCGGTTGATTGGTTGCTGAGCTACCACCAAAAACCTCAATCTCAACCAACTTCACCACCACCACCACCACCGGTGCCATTTTCAGCTTCCTTGTTGCTGCTATCGCGGCGCTACAGTTGTCGTCGTCGTGCTCATTGCTATTATTGTTTTTGTTCTTGTTTTATTTTGTTTTGGGTTTTTTGCTTTGTTGTGATTTTATCAATTCAATAAAAACAAAATAAAATCAGTATAAATGCAAATACCTTTAATGTATTGGATTTGCGGGGGCATTGAATATGGGATTCGCCACCCAAAAGCTGAGGTAAGTGAGAACTTTCTGTGGAGTCTGCAAAAGAGCAGATAGGCCGTAAGGGATGGTTGTAATTTTGCCGCGTAGTCAGTTTGAAATTTTCATTGACGTGCAAAACATTTTTGTATTTTTTATGTTTTGTGACTCTGCCTTTTTTTAATCAGTAATCCAAGCCTCACTGGCTTTTGCTGGCAATTGTTGAATGTGTGGGCGTATGCGCGAAGAATTTCTGCAAAGTGTGTGTATGTATGGTAAATTCATCTGTATACTTGTTTCTGGGTGGAGCAGTCTGCGCCTGCTGACGTTTGACATTTGTTGCTCGCAAAACGGAACTTAATATTTTTCATTTATTTCCGTTTATAATTTACGTTACCAATACATTTGTAAGCAATTTTTTATTAAAACGTAAATTATTTCTGGTTATTGCATCATTTATTTTTGCTGTTCATCACAGATGGCATTTCATGCATCCAATTTAAAATGTGTATGTGCATACATACGAGGTTTGCTCAAACAGGTGAATATTTATTTTTCTCGATAATTATTTATTTGTACTTGAATATCTATTTAGCCCCTTCTGATACAAAATACTTGTCCCAGCACTTTATGCTATGCCAGAAGCCCTTGTCTTGGTATGGTCTTGGGCAATTCTTCTTTCTCTTCACGCTCTTCCTCTTTTTATGTAGAATTTTAGTTTTAGGAACAGAAAATTGTCTCACTAGGTCCAGTTCGGGAAATACGTTAGTTGAGGCGTGATTAAGGTGTATTTTGTATTTTTTTTGTTTCGTAAAAAAGTCGCTAACAAGCAATGACGTGTGAGCTGTGACATAATCCTCGTGCAATGCCTATGAACAACTGCTCGTCGTTGATTTTGTTCTCGTTAAATTATTCGAAGTTTACGTGATGCCCAAAATGAAGATTTGATTCGTTCGTGGGTGCGAAGGTTCAGTCCACAGCCGGGGTTCAGCCGGACATCGGGAGCAAATAAAAATGTTGAACACGTCGTTTGCATCGTTTGCAGTTTGCAAGAGAGCGGCTGCCCTAAGATCTCAAAAACTATTGCGCATGAAAAATTGTTGAAGGATCTTAGTCTTCACCCCTTCAAAGTTCAAATTGCGCAAGAGTGATTTTTAGAGTGTCAAATTCAAAACCGCGTAATTTTGACATTTTTTTTTTTTTGGTTTTATTCTAGTACGGGACATACATAGTTACAATAATACTGATTAAAAATTTTTGTGTTTCAGATAAAGCCAAAATGGACAACACCAACCAGTTCCAATTTTTCGGGAGGGACAACTTCAGCGCAATTTTTTAAATTATTAAAATTAAATTTTTATTTTTATATGTAAAAGATATTAAATAAAAATCCAAAAAAATTAATACAGTATTTCATTTTTCTTATTGTGAAAAAAATTCCTGAAAATACCCTAAATTTTCGAGCTGTAGACCACTGGACAAATTTCTGCGAGACAATGTTGGAACGATTTCATACGGTAAATACTGCCTTTTGGAGTAATAAAGTCGATTTTCATTTGAATGGAAGCGTAAATTAGCAAAATTTCCGTTATTGGTCAGCTAAAGAACAGAACCCACTATTAAAAAATCAATAGTCCTAAAGGAACGGTCTGGTGTGCATTGTCAAACAAGGGTATAATTGGATCATATTTTTTTGAAAATCGTCGGGACCATAAAATTTCTGTGAACGATGTCTGTTATTGTCGTATGCTGAACGCTTATTTTCTGGCAATACTTAGAGAACATCCACCACTTAGTACACAATCAGGTCGCTGGATGTACTTTATTCTGGAAAGTACTTCAAAAGTAAAGTCTACGAAATAATAATCTCAGCAGTAAAAATAATATCGGTCGCAAAGCTAATGGCATCTCGAGGTCACCTCTCCAGCGAGCGGCCCGGCGCCACGGCGTACGGAGGCCAGATTGCAAGAGTCGTCGGATACACTCTTGTAATTTGCCTATAATCTAACGGTCAATAAAAACAACAGAGAAAATATTTAAAAATCTTAAATTTCTTCTTTGTACTACTTATTGAAACACGCGTTTATCATTGGTAGTTCCTCTTTAATTTAGCTGTTAGTTCTTAATTCTGTCACCGGACATTCTGGACTAAAATTTCATGTGGACTGATGTCAAGATAGTATATAATCGCCAAATTTAAGACCGAAAGGATCTTTTTTATTATTTCGCTGCAGTGCTCAGTGTTCAAAATATATGTGGTTAACGCTGCTGATAGTAATAGTAAGCCTAACAGGGTAACATATGAGGAAATAAGTGTCTAAATCTTTTCTAAAACTCCATGAAACCTGAAACAAATTTCATCCGAGGCTTGAGCACCATAACACATGGGCTTAAAAGTCACGGGCCTAACAAAGAAAACACGTTTTTCAAAATTACCTCTATTCCTCCATGAAATTTCCATTAAGGACAACAAAATCATTCCAGCGCTGCTCTAACAATTCAATACCTCTTTTGTAGCACAATTTATCTTTTGATCGAGCAAAATTTCTTAGCATTTTTTTAGGTCTGAGAATAGCCATTAGGTGGAGACAAGTCTGGGGGATACGGTGGATGTGAGAGGAATTCAAAGTTCAATTCATGTAGTTTTGCCAAATGTGGGTGAACAGAGCTTTTTCATAGTCAACACATTTTTTTTATATCTTCATGATGTCAGCTAACTCAAGCAACTTCCCTTTTGGATCATTCAAAACGATTTTGTAGATCTTTTTGAAGTTTTCTTGTGTTACCTCCTCCTTTGGACGCCCACTGCGATGTGCATCATCGGCGTCTCTACGGCCATGTTTGAAGTCATCATGCATCGTTTTATTGTTTCTGATGAAGCCGGGTCCCCAAGACACTTTTCAAGCCATTGCTGCGCTAGGACCGTGTTTTTCTCCATCAAAAAGCAGAGCAAACTAAAACACAAAATTCTTTTTGATCCATTGTTGTGAAAATAAAAAAGTAGCCTCAATGTTAGCATAATAACTCACGAACTAATGAATAGAATAGCATGAAATTTTAATAGCTGTCTTTTGAGCTTAGTACTAACTGAAAAATAGGAGAATGCAATAAAACTAGTGTCATCTATGTGTTAGGCCCGGGACTTTTCAGCCCTTGTGTCATATTCAAAGTTTCAAGTATCCAGCTTATCGGTAAGTTGCTTAAAAATCGACTGCAAAGTTCTTAAAATGTTGCAACCATTCTGAATTAAAATTTACTTCCAACAAATTTCCAAGTACCGAGAATTTTTTGTACAGCTGTATGAAGTTTCTTCGAAATGCATGCATTACATGTGACCTGCTAGTAATTTATCGAGAATTTCTGGCACTTTAGTGATATGCAACTATTGGGTTGGGAACTAAGTAATTGCGGATTTCACTCATAGATGACTTCAATTGAATATTTCGGCTTGCAGACGTAATACAAATGTAAAACACATTTTGTCATTTGATAGATGGCAATTCAGCTGCCAATCAGTAAAAAAAGTTTGTTGATCGGTTGCGTAGTTTTCGTTTGGCGTTCGTTGAAAAATGGAAAATCAAAAGGAACATTTTCGTCATATTTTGCTTTTTTATTTCCGCAAAGGGAAAACCGCATCGCAAGCTCATAAAAAGATATAAGCAGCATATAACGAAGCCTTAAAAGAACGGCAGTTTCAAAACTGGTTTGCCAAATTTCATTCTGATGATTTTTCACTCAAAGATGACCGTCCAGCTGAAGTTTATGACGCCCTAATCAAAGCAATAATCGATTCGGAATCGATCGATCGTCAGAGAAGCTTCATGTATCACATACATGCATTGAAAATCACTTAAAACAACTTGGCTATGTTCAAAAACTCGATACATGGGTTGCTCACGAACTGAAAGAAACGCATTTAACGCAACGCATTAACAGCTGCGATTTGCTAAAAAAAACATAATGAAAATGGTCCATTTTTAAAACGGCTGATAACTGGCGACGAAAAATGGGGTGTTTACAACAATATCAAGCGGAAAAGATCGTGGAGCAGGCCAGGCGAACCAACTCAAACAACTTCAAAAGCTGATATTCATCAAAAGACGGTTTTGTTATCAGTTTGGTGGGATTACAAAGGAATTGTCTACTTTGAACTCTTACCACCCAACCAAACGATCAATTATAATGGCTACATTGAACAACTAACGAAATTAAATAATACAGTTAAAGAAAAGTGGCCCGAATTGACAAATCGATTGTAATCCATCATGACAATGCAAGGTCACACACATCTTTGGCCACTCGGCAAAAATTATTGCCATATCCACCATGTAGTCCTGACCTTGCATCACCTGTTTATTTTTTGTTTCGATCTTTACAGAACTCCTTGAATGGTAAAAATTTCAATAATGATGATGATGTCAAATCGTACCTGATTCAGTTTTTTACTAATAAAAACCAGAAGTTTTATGAACGTGGGACTATGATGGTACCTGAAACATGGCAAAAGGTCATTGATCAAAATGGGCAATACATTACAGAATAAAGTTAATTTCTAAAAAACATCCGCAATTACTTAGTTGTCAACCCATAATCTCCCCGCTGGTCTTCAAGGGTGTAGAGATTCCTTTAAGAGGGAATGCCAAGTACTTAGGACTCATATTAGATAGGAAACTCACATGGAAACCTAATATTGAGGAAAGAGTAAAAAAGGCCAACGTTGCATTATATACTTGCAAAAGAGCGGTCGGTATTAAGTGGGGGTTAACACCTCGCGTTACTCATTGGCTATATACTTCGGTAGTTAGACCAATCTTAATATATGGAATACTTGTATGGTGGCCATCTACTCTAAAGGCAAGTTACTCTAAAATCATGAGTAAGGTCCAAAGAACAGCTCTTTTACTCGTATGCATCTCTGGTGCTTTAAGGACTACCCCAAACAAAGCGCTAGAAGTGCTAATCAATTTGCCTGCACTAAATCTCGTAGGGAAAAACGTGGCCGCCACCTCGGCGCTTAGACTCAAAAGTATGGCGCTATGGAAAGAACGGCGGTTTGGCCACGCCTGTATTTTCCACACTCTGAACAGTCACAAACAAGAAATAGACTATTCTACTCCTACACTTACCTTCGACAAGCTCTTCAAGACAAGTATATCGTCAAGAAGGCAGTGACAGACACCAAGGCCATGGAAAAGGGGCGAATTAAATTTTTATACAGATGGCTCCAAGCTAGACGATAAAGTTGGCTATGGAGTATTTTCGAAAGAATTAGGACTGGAACTATCCGTTCGACAACAGACTACTGCAGCGTCTATCAGGCAGAGGTTCTAGCTATAAAAGAAGTGGCTACATACCTAAATTTGCATGCCTGTAACAAAAACGACTATAAACATATTCTCGGATAGCCAAGCGGCCATTAAATCAATGAATGCGGCTATACAAGGATCAAAGTTTGCTCAGGAATGCCGAGCAGCCCTAAATGATATTAGCGTCGTATGCAAAGTCAGCCTTATTTGGGTTCCGGGACTCAGAGATATTGAGGGAAACTGTAAAGCTTATGAGCGCTAGTCAGAAAAGGTACTGCTCTTCAACTGCTCAGCACTGATAAAAGTACCATTAGAATACCTTTGGCCACGAGTAAATTAATAGTAAAAAACAACATTATCCAAGAGGCCAATAGGTCATGGGAAGACGCAGATACATGCGTAACAGCCAGGCTACTATGGCCGCAAATAAACAAAAAAAGAACAAAGGAATTGCTTAGCCTCTCAAGAGAAGATATCTCGAAGGTCGTGGCTTGTGTCACCGGCCACTGGAAGGCATTCCTTGAGACTAGGAGTATTCTCCCATGAATATTGTAGAAGCTGCAGTGATGAGGAGGAGGAAGAAACAGTAGAGCACTTCCTTTGCAATTGTCCAGCCTTAGCTAAAATCAGAACAGGTTGTCTAGGTAAACACTTTTTCATTTCTCTTACAGAACTATCTGGCGCGGTGATTAGACCAATCCTGCGCTTCATAAGAGCCCCAAAATGGTTTCACGAAAGTAAATAAACAAGGTTCCCGTGTCGCACAGTGGTATCACAACGGACCTGTGAGGTCTAAGTGAGTTGGTCATACGGACCGACTGCCACCACAACCTAACCTAACCTAATTGCCAACCCAATAATTAAATTTTATTTTTGCTCATTTTACCCCTTTTAATGCTCATTTACATCCTACTATTAATACTTCAATAATTACTGTTTTTTTTTTTTTTGCTTTTCGCTTTTATATTTATTCCTATTTGACAGTTTCAATTGCAGTTTTGACAAAATGCTCTTTTCATTGCTTAATAATTCAAGTATTGTTTTTAAATTATTTATTTTAAATTTTCATTACATTTAATTTTTTAGTTTTGCATTTCATTGTTGTGTTTTGTGTTTTTTTTTTGTTTTTGTAGTTATTCACATTCATTTGGTTTTTATGACTTTCTCTTCATTTTCTCCCTCTCAGTTCATAGATTAGTGGCTGCAATCAATTCATTATAATTGCGGTTAATCTCTGCTTAATTGAATTTTTTTCGCTTTCGCCCCCTTATCAATAGTTCATTTACGATTTGAATTTTTTTCTCTGAAGCTTTATTTTTTAATGGCTTTTATTCCACTTTATGTACTAATGCATTCTCTTTCAATGTAATTGTTGCTTTTTTTATTTATTCCCCAATTGGTGTTTATGCAAAAGATTTATTGATCATTAAATACCAAATTCAATGCGTGGGGTAAGTATTGTTTATAGTTAGCTACTTTTTTATACAATCTATTCTATTTAATTACACGTTTTTAATGATTTATTGCATTTGTTAGTGCTTTTACTTTTAATAAAAAATTTATTCAAGCGTTAAAGGCGTGAAAGGCTGCTAATGTTGGAGGCTTAAAAAGTCATGATTTTTTGGCCACAAATATTGGGTAGGCTTTTATGTCGTTAAAAATGTTATACTCACGAAGCGATACTCAACGCTTATAACCGCTCGGAGCCAAAGCATACAAATATATTTTCCTTCAGGTAGAACTGGCTTCGCCTTTGCGGTGTTCCTACATTGAGTCAGATTGAGTTAAGCTGGGTTAATATGGCTGCCACCTCCTTGGATTTATGAAAAAGCACTCTTAGGTTCCTTGATCCAATAACATGCTTAAAACAGATTTAATTTGCTCTTAATTAACCTTCTTAAGGAATTGCCCTACTGCCTGCGCTTTTCGATGCATTCGAAGCCAGCAGCCCACACCCAAACTAGTTACTGGTGCCGCCGGAAGAATACAAAACAAGAATCGAACTGTACTCCAATATGTTTAGGCTAGAGTTTCAGGCAGTGACTAAAGCAGCGAACGCGATGACCGAGAATTCCACAGTCAGTAAGAGAGAGATACTCTTGAAAGGCCTGGAAAGTGAAACCCTCACTACCAAATTTAAAGAAATCACCTATAAATTTACTTTCGCAGGCAGTGTTTTTGAGGAACGTGGAAAAGCTGATAGAGTAGGGAGTACTCCTCCCTAGAAGGAGGAATTTGATTTCATATTTAAGCACCTGGGTTGATATTTAAGAGCCTCCGATGATATAGGACCAATTCACTCTTGCATCGGACATATTCAATCCGGTCGAAACACCGTCCGTTGTGGTGAGTAGTAAGTAAGGCTATTTCAGTAGCCTTACAATGTGTTTGTAGTTCAAGAACTTTTTAAAGAAGTTGGCGAAGTACCTCGTATCTCGAAGCCCGAATTCTCATAATCTCTAAGTCCTACAGTAAGTAAAAGTCGAATAACACCCGTTTTTTTAAGGTTGAGTTTTTTTGACATCAGTCAGCAAAATACTGGCTTCCGCTGTGGTAGTAGGGATCATTAGCGGAGGCTATATTCCTACTACGTTAAAAGATGTTTTTTTTGTGTTTCCTCGGGAGCATAGGGCCTCGACAAGACTCTGCCATCGTACACAGTTCTGTGCTATTGTTTTTGAGATGTCGGCAACTGCTAGTTCGCGCAGCAGTGTTTTTTGGTCGACCTCTGCTCCCTTGCGGATTGCAGTCCAATGCCATTCTCGTGATACTATCTGGTTGTTTTCTAAATGTATGACCTATCGCCACTTTCTACGTTTGATTTGCCTAATGCTGGAAACAGTCACCGACGTACGTAGTCCCTTACCGCAGCCCCTAGAGAGCACA
Source organism: Anastrepha fraterculus (assembly GCA_037575425.1). Lineage (NCBI taxonomy): Eukaryota > Metazoa > Arthropoda > Insecta > Diptera > Tephritidae > Anastrepha > Anastrepha fraterculus. The sequence goes on along the minus strand of JAYXIM010051346.1, from coordinate 17,236 downwards.
AAATTGAGCAAAACTCATCCCGTAGAGAACAACTGATTTCTTTTACTTACATATTTACACAATGAATCGGTTTGTGTGCGTATGTGACAGGAGAGTGCGTTTACGTCGGTGACTGTTTCCAGCATAAGAATGGGTTCTTCCTTCGTTAATTCCCACAGTGCGTCGTGGGTGTTTGGCCAGAATATTCTGCAGATGATGCGGAGGCATTTGTTGATGAGGGATTGTAGCCTCTGTATGATGATGTTAGAGACCAACCATGCTTCGCTTCCGTACAACAATACGGACTTCATGCATGATCCAAGTATCGTAGATTAGTGCGCCTGGAGATATGCGAACTTCCCATACTGTATGCATTCGCCGGAATGCTCTCCTTGCTTAGTTTAGCCTGCAGTCCGCTCCACCATCTGCCGTGATGATGCAGCCGAGGTAGCAGAAGCTTTCGACGAATTCCACCGAGCATCCTTAATGTGGTTAACTCTCATAGCCTTGGTCTTGGCGATGTTAACCTCCAGTCCGACAGTGCGTGCCAGCGCGACTAGTTTGCCCATCTTCGCTTGCATGTCAGAGAGTTTGTGAGAGAGGAGGCAGATGTCATCAGCGAAGTCCAGATCCTCCAGGTGTCTGCCTTTTTGTGCAGGGTCAGTTGGCTCATGACGTCATCAAGGACGAAGGCGAAGAGAACGTGCGACAGGAGACAACCTTATCTTACACCTGCGTTAGTAGTGAATTGATCACCGATATCGGCTTTGCGAAGCACTGCCAATTCGGAGTTATCGTAGAGAAAAGTAGGCGTTACTACTTAACAAAGTTGTAATTCCAGCAGCAACCGTTGTTATCTTGTATTTTATTTGGCAACTGTACAAATTGGATCTGCAACCCATTCGAACTTCGTTTACAAAAGTCAACACAAGCCGGTGCATTCAAGAGTGTGGGATACCCGAATTTTCTAAATACCCAAATGATTACCGCGGCAAAAAGCCTTTTCTCTATCTAAAAATATAACGGTTGTCATTTTCAAACTAAGAATGTAAATTCCGTTAAATGTGCATACTCTTTCAAAATGTCTCTGAAAATGAGTGAATTTCGCGACGCTTTTGACATTTGTGATATGTGAGCCCTCCCTTATAACAGCAGTGCACTTATTAAGACCACTAAAATCATGGCTTTCAAACCAAAATTCTAATGCACTAAAAATGTCGAAACTATTTAACTGAATATTCGAGTTGACATACAAACTGCGAAAATAACTGAACAAAATATTTTATTTGGGCTGAGTGACAGTTTGTCAATTTGAAAATGCATTACGAAGCACTTCAGAATTGAATTGAATCATTGCATTGTTGGCATGGAAGTTGTATTTGTAGGAACTAGTGGCATTGCTGAACAAACTAACTGAGTTACAGGCAAACAAACGGCGAAATATTTAAACGGATGCATGAGCGAAAAAGTTTATTTTTGCATGCAAATGTACTTGGTTGGATAGGTAACGGGTGTGACAAAATAACCTAATAATTTCAAATAATAAAATGATAAAAGTAAAGTGTTTGAAAAACTGCCGGCATGAAAAACACAATGCTGCGAAAGCAATAATTTGTCTGAAGTCAATTTTGATTTTCAGTAGTCAAAGCTACAAATTTTTACTCGTAAGACTTTAGCTGCGCAATAACGACAGCATAGCACAGAAAAACTGTGAAAAGAAAAACAATTCTCAGAGTAGTTACTTGGAACTTTGCAAATGCCTTAAAGAGGTTTGAAAATCATTAGTTCGGCCTAACAAAAGTAAGACAGTAGCAGGGGCGGCAGCAGCTGCGATAGCAAATATGACAGTAAATGTGATAGCAATAACCACAGCAAAACTCGGGCTTTTACAAATCACTCTCCTGTCATCCCGTAACAAATTTCGCAGCAAAGCGACAGCTTATGCTTTTTTTGGGTATTGGTTTGCTTTCACCGTGGGTAGCTACAATTTTCGCAGCCAATACAGAGCCGAAGCAAATGAAATATGTAAAAAACTTAAAAAGCAATTTCAAAAATTTGCACGATAGAAATTAACCATCCTATCCAATGTTGAATGCAAATACAAGTATCAAACATAAAAATCAGAGCAAATCAAGCTTGTTAGCTCAAAACAAACACTTTGATCTTATATGACAATTTCGCCTTAGCAAGTAAATGAAAACCAAAATGCATTCATGGAGTGAGGGATTGAAGAAGGGAAGGAATATTTTATTTAAACACAAAACAATAACTTAATCAATTATATATTCGCCGTTGCTGTTTACAACCCCATTCCCACCTCTCGACCAATTTGTTGATGACGTTCCGCCAAAAATCGCCTGATTTGGTGTCAAAGAAGTTGTTGAGCCAGTTTTTAGAGAATTCTTTGTTATCGAAGGTAACCCCCTTCATATGGCTTAACATATTACTCAGGAAGAGCTGCCATCTGTCAACGAGGTGTCCTGCTGAAAAAACAATTATTTACAATTGACATAGAACAATAAGTTCAAAAAAGTTAGAGACTAAATTGAAAGAGTTGCTCTATACGGTGAACGTTTGAAAAAAGCATCTTAGAAAAGTTATAAATATAATCTGTCATAACCTTTAGCATACTCGGAATAAGTTCTCTCTACTATGGGTTAGGAGCGTGACTGCATGCCATAGTTGATAACCGCCACAATATAACCTCGCATACTCCAGGATCTTCTCATTTTTTTAATGTCAGAAACAGCAAAGCATTAAGTGAATACGTGTCCAGTAAGTTCTCGAATCTTTCAACCGACTTTCCTCAAGTTCAGATGTATCCGCTCAGGCTAACATTCGTTCACAAATGAAACAAAAGATTCGAGGAAACAAATTTACTCTTGGCTTTACGACTGTTGAAGGCTTGAATACAAATTACGTTACTTATTTGTTATTTTTTATTTTGTATAAATGAAATATTTCAGAGGTGTTTCAGGTTTTAAAGGCGAAAAATATTTGAAACCTTTCAATTCTGAACCTTTTCCTCTTCATTCCACAAAATTTTTGACCTTTCTTTTTTTCGGCATCTACACAGCGAACAGCCTCTTATGAGATTTACAAGAATGCAAGCAATGCTTAGAATTAAGCCATTTTGTAAAAATATTTGATATGGTGAAAGTGGATTGTCATGGTAAACAAATTTCAGAGGTTTGGCAAATATCAGACCGTTAACCGGCTCTCAGCGAATTTGAAAGAATCAGCCGATGGACTGACGTCACATGGGTCTAAAAAACAGGCATTGCATGGTGATATACGAAAAAAAAATCAACACAGTAACCGCTCATGTTGCTTCGTTACCGTCCGAACAACGACTGATTAGATGAGTGTAAGAATACGTGTGAAATGCGCGTGCAGAGTCCTCCTGCCGAGTACCCGATGAAGAAGAAATTGCTCGCTCAATATCGTTTTTCATCGTTGCAGAAGGCCAAACTTGGTAATCGAGTATCTCTGGTTGATAGTGGCAGAACATACGAAGCGGCTCTCGAAGACTTTATAGAGAAGGCAGAAATTTGCCTATGCATCGAATATATCCTTACACATATTTAAATCTAAAACGTAAACAGACAAACGCAATAATTTATTACATAACACACTTCATATCCCCATATACATATTCAAATATAAAGGGTGATCAATTTAGAGCTCTCCGATTTTAAATTGATGAAAAACGACGAAAATTCAAATTGATTGGGCAATTTTTATTAAAAAAAAAATAATAATAATAATTGGCGCTTACACTTCTGTTAGGTGTTTGGCCGAGCTCCTCCTCCTATTTGTGGTGTGCGTGTTGATGTTGTTCCACAAATGGAGGGACCCACAGTTTCAAGCCGACTCCGAACGGCAGATATTTTTATGAGGAGCTTTTTCATGGTACACTCGGAGATTTGCCATTGCCTGCCGAGGGGCGACCGCTATTAGAAAAATGTTTTTATTAATTTGATTTCACCGAGATTCGAACCAACAATCTCTCTGTGAGTTCCGAATGGTAATCACTCACCAACCCATTCGGCTACGGCGGCCGCGGCAATTTTTATTACTTACATTAATCCCTTTCGAATGTTGGCTGCAACTGCGTCGTAATTCGGTCATCCGTAAACACAAATTTTGAATGACTCGCTGGAGAACTTCGGTCGGTATCTCGTGAATAACTTTCGTAATATTGGCTTTCAGTACCTCAATCGAAGCTGCTTTATCCACAAGGTATTTAGAATTTGCATAACCCCACAAATAAACGCCCAAAGGTGTGATATCATACGATCTTGGTGACCCATCCACGGGTCCGAGACGAGAGATAAATTGCATCAAATCTATTGTTTAACGGGGTATATGACAAGTAGCGCCGTCTTGTTGGAATCAAATGTTTTGGAGATCCCGAGTAGATCACAGATTTCCGGCATTAAAAAGTCGTTTATCCTTTCGCAATAGCTTTCGCCATTCACTGTTACATTGGCGCCAGCCTTTACAGAAATACGAGCCGATGATTCCTCCAGCTCATAGGCCGCACCAAGCGGTTGAGTTCAATGGATGTAATGACTGCTCTTGAATAGCTTCGGGTTGCTCTTCAGCCCAAATATGGCAATTTGCTTATTGACGTCACCATTAAGCTAAAAATATGCCTCATCGCTAAACACCATAAGTTGGCCTGAGCGCGCGATGAACACTTTTCACAGAGCTTCGATTTTCGTAATACAATTGTACGATTTGTGAAAGTTGATGGGACGTGATTCTTTCTATGACGAAATATCAATGATTAGTGGAAAAAATTATGTACATATTTAGTTTGACAGAAATCAACTGTCAAACTTAGTTGAACAGTGATCTGCCGCAAAAACCCTATTCGAAAAAGTACATCCAAGCTGCTCACCCTTTAGATTTAAATATTTTAGATCTCACTAATGTTTTTTCTATAAATATAATTGAAACGTTTGTGGTGTAACCCTACAATTTTATGCCAGCTGACGGCAGATGTATTTTTATAAGAAGCTTCTTCATGGCATGAAGGCACTGAGAGGTTTGTCATTGCCTGAAAAGGGGCGACAGCTATTAGAAACAACCTACAGTGGCTCTCGAGCCTGTACCGTCACGTACAATCCCATTTAGCAATAAATGCCGCTACTAGAGGCAACTACCAATAGACATAATCGAGCTTAGAACACCTGAATTCGTTTGCCGAACAAACATTTTTTATAATAAAATGCATGGGTTTGTAAAAGCAATAACACTTTCAAAGCTCAAAGCTCACACGCGAGTACAATCGCAGTTGGAATACACAACTCAAACGATTCCTCGCACCAGCCATATGAATCCCATACACACGCAAACTCTTATGCATTCAACATCTTTCGAAAGTCCAGTAAAAGTATAAAATTGATAAAAACAAAAAAGCAAATCACGAAAAACAATAACAACAACAGTATTGCATTAGTTAAAACTTTTCTTTCGTGCAACATTGCAAAGTTGCGCGATCGACAAAAGTTTTGCGGCCAACAAAGCTGGCGTCGGTGTAGACGGAATTGGCATGCATGCCATTGACTTGGCACACCGACTGCGGAATAGTTATATAGTAATGTGGATGCGAAGGGTGAATTCGTGTAGGTGTGCTTGTGGTTTAGCGGTAACACACACATGCTAAGCAGTGCGTGCCTCCATCTGCATTTGTAAGTAAAATATACCTCTGAATGTACTCGTGTGTTTGTGTGTGAACGCCCGCATGAGTTAAGCACAAAAACATTGGAAATCGGTGGCGCTGTCAAAGCCAACAACAATTCTACTAAATATGTAGAGCTACAGCTAAAACCACAGAGCGACAGGGAATCCTTTAAAATTTTATATCTTAAACTTTAGTGCATTGATAACGACAGACAGTCTGCAAAAGGCAGCGGCAGTAACAGCAGTTCGAAACGAAAAAGGGATGCATGAAGAGTAGCGATAGCACTAGAAGTGAGGGCGAATTGGCCACAGCTGACAGCAACAGCTGTGTGTGTCGTTGGTCCGCATAGATTTGAGCTACCAATGACTTTAAACTGATCTTTCTGTGACTCTACGTCCTTGCGTCTCCGCATCTCTGCAACTATTTTTATGCGTGCTTGTTGGTGGATATGTAGGGGAGTGTGTTTGTGTGACCACTGCAGCCAGTAGCGAATTCAAGCGCACCGAACTGATAGTAAAAGTTTGTGGTTAACTCAAACACATACACACATATATGCACTATGGCTCGCTCTTCTTCACACAAGCCCACATGCATTCAGACATTTACAGTTGGAAAAGTTTTGCCATAATAACAAGACAAAAGCCTCAAAGCAATCAAGGAAGCATAATGCTCGCATTACAGGAAACTAGCCAAGGCAGGATGAGACTTTGAATTGCTTTAGCGACGAATGTATGTATATGCGCGTGAATATCTAGTACACACACACATGTGTACATATATATGTGATTTTGCGGTTGCGTAAGGGATACAAGGAAGGAAGTTACTAAAAATACTCATATTTCGTTCGAAAGTGTGGCCTGCGCATAAAATTTTAATTATCCTAATGAATATGAGCGGAATGTATGTGTGTATGTGCAGAAAATGTTAGAAAGCGGGTGTAGTGCGATAACAAACTGATGGTTCTGGACAAAGAAAAAACAAAATTTCAAACTCTCTTATGCAGGTAATGGACAGCGTTTTGATGCGAACAACTTTTGCTAAAACGTTACAGCAAATAAAAGAGATTTCCAATTCACGGAAACTCTTTGATTTGCTGTCAGAGTTAGAAATATACCAAAGCCAAGAAATTAAAGATAACTGTTAACACGTTGGTGTTTATTAGCATGATTACTCAAGGAAGGGTAAATTTAATCGGATTGTCTGAAGCCTACATATACATAGTATACAGGGTGTTAAAACAATAAGTTAAACTATTTAAGCAGGTAATAGTATGGACCAAAAAACAAAAACTTAATAAACTGTATGTGTGTCGACCTACACTATCGGTTTTTTTATATGGGAAGTTCCTACATTTTCATTGCGAATTATTGCAAATTGAGCGGGTGGCAGCGAATTACCAGAGGAGCAACGAAAAAGGTCATATTGCGATGAAGATCATAATTCAAAAAATAATCTTCTGAATCAGAAATATCAAAACGTATTTCTTAGGAGAGATGTTTCTCAAGGTATGCCTGGGAGGATTTTTTTCTTGTTTCCATTTTCACATTTTTCGTTGCACTTGGTAGCCGAACAATCGATTTTCACTAAAAAAAAAATCAGTTATTGTAAGATTAATAGTAATTAAAAAATATAAAACCAGCTCCGAGAGATATTCGATGAATTATGTGAAGTAGTACTGTGATAATTTTCACACCGATTGGTCCAGTCGAGTTAAAATATTGGGTAGTCGAAAAAGTCTTTTCGTATTTTGTCAATAGATGTCGTTGGAGTCATCTATCTCCAGTGCTACCAATCACATTGTGTCATATCATATGGTGTTAGAAAGGTGACATTTTAAGCTTCATTTAACCAAAACAAATTAAATTCGGAGAAGTTGAAAAAAAGTTATAGCTGTTCAAAAATGAGCGAAAATAATGAAGAAATTTACTATATTACTATACTAGGACCGTCACATAAGCTGACATGACATCACCAAAGGCACTAAACATTCATCATCAAACGGTTTTGAACCATTTAAAAAAGGCTGGTTACAAAAAGAAGCTCGATGTTTGGGTACCAAATGAATTGTCTGTGAAGAAATTAATGGACCGAATTAATATCTGCGATTCTTTGCTGAAACGAAATGAAATCGAACTATTTCTGAAGCGAATGGTAACAGGAGACGAAAAGTGGATCAAATACGACAATAATGTGCGAAAAAGATCATGGTGCAAGGGTGGTGAAGCTCAACAAATGGTCGCAAAGCCAGGATTGACGCCTCGAAAGGTTATGCTGTGTGTTTGGTGTGATTGGAAAGGAATCATCCACTATGAGCTGATCCAGCCTGCTCGAACGATTGATTCTACACATTACTGTCAACAACTGATGAGATTGAAGCAAGCAATCGAAAAAAACTGATCAGCAGAAAGGGCGTCGCTTTCCATCAGGAGAACGCTAGGCCACACACATCTTTGATGACTCGGCAAAAACTGGGAGAGCTTGGCTGGGAAGTGTTGATGCATCCACCATATAACCCCGACCTTGCACCATCGGACTACCATTTGTTTCGGTCAATACAGAACTCCCTTAATGGAGTAAAGTTGGCTTCACAGGTTTTCGCCGAGAAACCACAAAAGTTTTACACTGATGGAATAATGTCTCTAGAAGAAAAATGGCAAAAGGTGGTCGACAAAATTTGGTTTAATAAAGTTTATTATAAATATAAAAAAAAATGAGTTGAAGTTTGATTAGAAAAACGAAAAGACTTTTTCGACTACCCAATATTGCGCAGTTATGAACTTCAAGATATAAGTTTCAAAAAAATGCTTAAAATTCGAGTAGTTATAGAAAGCCGGCCTGAAGCAACAGACGCCGAAATACCCATAACTTCGTATGTTTTGCTCCTATCGACTTAAAACTCTGTCACAATAATTGGGCAGAGATACCTATAGTTTTACGCTACCTCCAAATGGCATATAAGTTTTTTCACGGCAGAAATGCACTCGTAGATCTGTCAGTGCCTGACGAGAGCCGACCACTATTAGAAAAACCTTTTTCCTCATTTTTGGTGTTCCACGGAGATTCAAACCTACGTACTCCGAATGATAGTCACGCACCAACTCATTCGACTACGGCGGGCGCCACAACATTATTGCTATACTATTCAGTCTGTCTGATAAAAGCGTGAGCGGCAAATGGGCGTATCCTTTTCAAAGTATGCATTGCGCAATTTGTTAGTTTTGGGAGAAATTTTAAAGCGCAAGTTGTTTTACGAAATGAGTTCCGCGTATAGAAAACGATTGGACGCAGGATTCCTATGTATACACACCAACGGTCCAAAAATGTCACGTGTATCTGCAGCAAAAGATTTGAAGATATCGAAGACGTTCAGAAATAAATGGATGCAGTCCTATTCCGAAGTGAAAAACATTGACGATTTCTCCAGAGGCAAAAAAAACCTACCTCTACAAAACAAGATCAGAAGGTCATTTACCGAACTATTTGTTGCGTGAAGCGTGGGGGAGTGCATCTTATTGTTTTAAACAAATGCAGGCTCTACAGTGGCAAATGGTTTTTTAGAAGGAGGTTTTTCATTCCAGAAATACACTCCGAGTTTGCCATTGCCTGGCGAGGAGAGACCGCTATTAAAAAGAATTGTTTCAATAATTTGGTGTATGATGCCCCAAGTTTAAGACCCGGGATTACCAACCGCTTCGGCTGCAGTGGTCCATATTAATACATCGCTTAATAATACTCTACTACACCGTCAGTATTTCTAAGTATCTAGGGACCCTTACTTGTCTCATAAACAAAGAGAATTTTATTGGCGGAAAAGTGCATTTGAATGCTGATCCGAAAAATGATGTTCCCCATTCCGGATTCCTACAAAAAGACATTTGAGCAAAGATTAAAGAAAGTAACTAGCTTTCCCCCGGCATGTATCCTTTAATCATTGCGCCGACTCTTAGTTAAAATGTAGTTAAAAACAATTCAGAGTCACGCCTCAACAACATTTGCATATCGTAAAATCGTATTACGAAAATCGACACTCTGTGCAAAGCGTTCATCGCGCGAGTTACGTCACTCAACCATTCTACTCCAAAAGAAAATACAATTGAAGTGGACTGGTCATCGTAACTCGATACCCAACCAAATAAGTGCCATTGCACTAACGCATTTCGCAAGCGACACAATTAGCTTGTAAAGAAATGAGTGCAACGACACTTATGCAAATAATTTAAGAAACTTAGAATAAGCAATATTCGTATTTCGTTGATTCACCAAATATTGTATTGTAAGTGAATCAACTATTAGCAATAGGAAATATTATAAATACTAGCTGTAAGCATATAAAATTTGTAATTGAAATTTACCATTTAATCAATAAAGACGCGTTTCGACGCCGGTTGATTTTTTTAAGCCACGACTTTCGCATTGGCTTATTTCGCGCTCAGGTCAACTTATGGTGTTCAGCGACGAGGTCCATTTGTAGCTTAATTGCTACGTTAATAAGCAAAATTGCCATATTTGGGCTGAAGGGCAACTCGAATATTCAAGAACAGTCATTATAACCATTAAAACGAACTATGAGCTGAAGGAATTATCGGGCATATTTCTTCAAAGACGAGGCTGGCGCCAATGTAAGAGTGAATGGGGAACGCTATCGCATCATGATAAACGACTTTTTGATACCAGAAATTGAAACCCGTGACCTCCACAACATTTGGTTCCAACAAAACGGCGGACGGCGCTACTTACCCGCGAAGCAGTCCGTGCGTCGTCCTTTCGGGGGATCAGCTGCCTATTAGTTGGCTAAATGACAGTCTAGAGTATTGTTTCAAGCGTGCGGAAGCAGTTTGCCGAGAGTAAATGTGAAAAAAGAAAATCAGTAATGGATTTGAGCGAAATCCCCGACGAAGTGCCAATTAAATAGAGAAATAACTAAAAATATCTGACTCAAAGTCAAGCCTTGCAAGATCCAAAAGGCACATGAACTCACACCAAAGCAGCAACAAGTCAGGCTTGAGAGAGCGAAGGAGTTGCTTCGCTTAGCCGAAAGCGGTCAATTTCCGAACATTGTGTTTTTTGACGAGAAAATTTTTCAAATTGAGCAATTCGTGAACTACCAAAACGATAGAGTTTATTTGGCCGGCCATTCATACGAGAATTTGAGTCATCGATTGGCCACCAGGAGGCAGCACCCGCCACAGTAATGGTTAGGGTGGCCGCAGATGGGCGCTCTCCAATCGCTTTTAGCGGGCCTGGCGTCAAGGTAAATGCGAAATATTATCGGGTAAGTATTCTTGAGGTTGCTTTGGAGCCGCGGGCAGACAAACATTACCGTCTCCCAAAGCTCGAGTGAACCAAGAATGGCTAAAAAACAACGTTCCCAACCTCATAACGTCCACACAATGGCTCTCAAATTCACCAGACGGGCATTCGATGGATTTTTCCCTTTGAGCCATTTTGGAGTGCGAAGTCCGAACTAAAAGATTCGTCTCGAGGCGCTGAAGAAAGCCAGTGTCCGCGAGTGGGCCAAAATACCTGCAAGTCACATTCGAGTAGTTTGTGATTCGTTTCTGGACCGCCTTAAGGCCATAGTCTAGGCAAAAGGTCACAGTCATATCAAGCAATAGTAAATTGATTATAAATTTCGTATTATTTTCACACATTTTTTACTTTGAATTGAATAAAAGTAATTTTCCAAACTAAACTTATAGCCACTTTAATTGGTTACAATTCGAGTGTCGGACTCTGTTAACTGAACTGGTTAACTGAACTACAGTTTGAGAGATGTACCTCGGCACTCGCAGAGTTACAGGTTGGCTGAAGAGTAAGGAAGCAAGAAAAATTATTAACTGGCTACCCATTGCCAGGCGCTATTCGGGCGTTACTTACTTACTTCTATGGCCTGATCGGGAATCTCAACCTGTTACCGGATTAAGGCTGACTGTAGCGAGTATCGCCAGGCGTCTTTACCTTACGCGCGCCTTCTCCCATTTAACATCAAGGGATGATAGGGTTCCCTCAGCTTGGTTTTTCCGTCGGTCCACATACCTATAAAATTATACACTATGCACCACATGATAAAGGTTGTTTTATTTTTTATGCAAGAACTTTAAATAGACAATATATTTTTTTTTTTTTTTTTTTTTTTTGTGGCATGAGTGGACCCACAACAGAGCAAAGCTTACAAAATTTTTAAAATTTATGTTAGAAAAACATGGCTCACTTCTGCATGACAATCCACAAGCCGTCGTTGAAATGTCATTACATTCCAAAAGATAATCACGTGACGGGCTTCATGGGTGGACGGAGTCACTGGTCTTTGTGAAATGACTAGATTATGGTCTCTGGGAATATCTCGCATGCACAGATCGATAAACCAGAAACAGTTGATTAATTGGAAGTCAAAATAATGTCTGATTTGCTGCGAGAGTGTGTGAGTTTTGAGCCTCAAGATATGCGCCACTCGTGGCAGCCGCTTACCCAATACCATAGCCAAACAATATATCGGGTATTCGTTTAAGAGTTTGAGAACTTAAAATGATAATACAAAACAGAAATATTTTTGGACAAAGACCAACAAGTAAACAGTGACGACGAATCGACATTTCGGCGTTTTTAGCACTTCAATCTCTGACCTTCGCGAACAGATTATTTTTTTTTCCAAAGTACATTTCCACAACTTGGAAGTCTTTGGATAGAGATTTTCCCAGGCTATATTAATATAATGCCCACGAAATACCAGCATCTCAAGAATTAATAAGTAAATATCTTAATTGTATTTGAAAATTCGAGAGCGGAGTGTGAAGTTACCAGCACCAGCAATGATATTCCATGGCACTATCATAGATTAGCTTGCTTACCGACTTTCCGATCGATTGCTCTGTTAGTATACGTTTTATAAGCTCTTGAAGAGGAAGCCTCGGAGATTTGGGAGAAAATTAAAAAATCAGAAAAACGTGCTTCGGTAAAATATTTTTATTTGAAAGGCCTAACACTGCATCAAAGCAAAACAGAAATGGACACAACACTAAAAATTCTTCTCCATCATATTCAATGGTCAAACAGTTGGCTTCCGAATCTAAAAATTTACGGAAGACTGATGGCGCAGCACATAAAAAATATCTCTCATATAGGGGTCACAATTGTCGTTCGATAAAATTCATATAATAGGACTAGGAGCCCAAAAATTCCGAAATTTCAACTGAAGAAATGATCGATAAAATTTACGAAATCGAACTTGGAGTCTGAAGATTGACGATAAATAAGCTGGCTAAGACTACTGAATATTTTACACCAACATTTGTGCGAGCAGAAGCTCTTTGGTAGATGTATGCATCCTTTGCTAAAGCTCGATCAAAAATAGTGGATAACGCGACCGTCCAAATTGGTCGTTACATTGATTTGAAATCAACAAATTCAAGTTTTATTTTCTTTTCTCTTCTCTAGATATAGCCTCAAGATATTGTCATTTGTCTACCAACCTGAAAAAATTGTTCTGAGTTAAAAAATTTAGAGCCATGCGGAAATCATCAATACTTTATTGCATATTTTGAGGAGATTTTCACGTTGTACTATAATAACGGTTTTACGGTACTAGAGTACTGTTATCAAAAGTGTATTATTTTTTATAGAGATTATATTGGAAAAGTAAATAAAAAACCAAAAAAAAGAGCTCCTCTTAAAGATTCATGATGACTTCCCAAACCTTACTGAACAGATATGTATGTCAACTCAGTTTGACATTTAAGCCTGTCAAGACATAGTTAGCGATATCAATGGTTCTCATCTAGCTGAAAAAACACCCGATACAAATGTATAAATAGTAATAAGGGGTGATTTTTTAGCTATTATCTTTTTAAACAGTTGGTTTAAACAGCTGACGCACGTTTCGTGTTTTGTTTCACTGTCAAACAACTTCAGTTTGGTCAATAATTTCACCATGATTCGTCTTACAAACGAACAACGCTTGTAAATCATTGAATTTTATTATAAAAATGCGTGTTCTGTTAAGAAAGTTTAAGATCCACTTTATTATCGAAAAATTGTGTTCAGCGACGAAGCTCATTTTTGGATCAATGGGTACGTAAATAAGCAGAATTGGTGATTTTGGAGGGAAGATCAGCCAGAAGAATTGAAAGAGCTACCAATGTATCCAGAAAAGCAGAAAAGGTCACAGTTTGGTGCGGTTTATGGGCTGGAAGTATCATTGGACCGCACTTCTTCAAAGATGCTGCGAATGGTAACGTAACTGTGAATGGTGAGCGCTACCGTGAAATGGTATCCAACTTTTTTTGCCCAAAATGCAAGAGCTTGACTTGCATGACATGTGGTTTCAGCAAGACGGTGCCACATGCCACATGCCACACAGCACGCGTAACAATGGACTTGTTGAGAGGCGAGTTCGGTGAACATTTTATTTCATGTTCGGGACCTGTCAATTGGCCACCCAGATCGTGCGATATAACGCCTTTAGATTATTTTTTGTGGGGCTATGTTAAAGCTCTTGTCTATTCAGAGAAGCCTGCTTCAATGAACGCATTGGAAAACAACATTAAAGCATTTATATGTGAGATACCGGCCGAAACATTGGAAAGAGTATGCGAAAATTGGACTAAGCGGATGGACCATTTGAAGCGCAGTCGCGAGCAACATTCGCATGAAATAATCTTCAAACATTAAATTATATGGACTGTGCTATCGATTAAAATAAAAATTGCATGCATTTTTCTGAATTGTACCTGTGTTTTTTTGAAAAACTTTCTTATAGCACTTAAAAAATCACCCTTTATAAACACTTTGTGGGGTTGTGTTGTGGTGTTGTTCCACAAAAGGATATTTAAACAACAATGCCGTAAAATTATTTGTGCAATAAAGTCCACTTCATAGACATTATTGTAAGAACAGATTTCTGTGTTTTATTTCCGTCCAAGCTTATCAACCGCTAAGGGGTACACTTTATAAGTTCTTAGAAAAACTATACCGCACAGATGTTTCAAGATTTCATGTACATATTTTTTCAATGCAAAATTTTTTCATTCCAAATTCAAGTTTTCTCTGTATCTGATCCATCAGCATAAGTGTAGGTATCTATAGCAAAAATAAATATTTATGACCCACTCATTATAACTGAATTACGCAAAACTTGTTTACGCTCATTATCCCTAAATTGTCACCCAAAATCATCATCAAAGACACGCAACCCAATAAGTGAGCTGTGCCGCCCAAATGGGCGAAGAAAAGTAGAGGCGGTCTGCAAAAGCAAAACGAAAGCCAGAAGATATCATTACCATTTCGTATTCGACGCATTTGTTACACGCAAATTACACTCTACTGATTTTTTTTCGCTGCGAAAACAGCTGGCAGATTTTTCCGAAATTGTAAATTAGCCATACAAACGCCAAGCAAAAGCGTAAGAAGGACTTTGACTCATTTCATCTAAGTCAACAGCAATTGCGCGTGGCGTTCCATCAAAATGTCAAAAAAAATTGAGCGCCCAGTATAAAATATTAAGCATACGGTTTTGTCTATTTGTCTATTTATATTCTAATTCTCTGCTGCCTGCCTCGCTGCGTTTCGCATGTTGCCCCTAGGACCTGCGCATCAATTTATTTATAAGTGTGTGCGTGCATGTATTTGTTTTATCTTTTTTTCGTTGTCTTTTTTGTGTTTTGGAATTTAATTTAATCAAACGCCAAGTTAGGTCAAGCCTACAAATCAATCTGCCACAAGCTAACCACCAGCAGGCCTTGCGAAAAAGGTCCTGCCAGCCACACCGTAACTGCCTCATTGTACATTCCTTTTGTTGGCAAAGCATCAAGGCAAAAAAGCACCAAAAAACGTTAAGCATACACGAACACATTGTCCTGCAAATGCAATTGATTAATGTGCAAATACGCACAATGTGTCCTTTGTGTATGTCCTTTTCTGTTGTAGTTTGCGTGTGCTGGTCCAGCAGCCACACCCACACTCCATATGCACGCTGCGACGTCCTTTTTGCCTTTTTGCCTCAACTCAACATATAAGCTGCTAGTTGTAGATTTCCTTCAAAATGTCACGCCACTTGTTTTTCTCGCCTTTAATTTTATTTGCGCGCCTTAAAGGGCAATTTGGGCACTTCCTTTTGCCTCCTTTGTGCGCTTTCTATGTGTGAATGTCCTTTGTCTGCGTGCCGTTGTTGTCGCACTGTTCCGCTACTGTGATTGTCGTTTATGTTCGTTGGCTCTGTTGCTGCTGTTTTTACGACTATCGCCAAGCGTCTGCCAAATGCTGGCGATGCTTCTTCACTCCTTACTTTTCATCTTCTAACTATTTCCAATTGCAATTGCCTTTCAAGTAAGTCCTTTCGTCCATTTCACTCGTCCGTCCATTGCCATATCTCATTCATTTTATATTTGTTTTTTTGGTTTCTCTAAATTCTGCTGTGCTCTGTTGGGGGGTTGTTCGACAACTTTAAGCAGGATTTTCGCTTGTTTCTGGCTTGATTTCTTTGGCGCTTTGCCGCTTCGTTTTTATCCTCTCGTTCAAGATTTTTCCATTTCTGCATTTCCTTTATTTATGTGTATTTACCGTTTTGTTTTACATGCTCGAATTGTCATTGAAGCGTTTAGCAGTGTTATTGTCTTCTTCCTACTACTCTTCTCATGGCGCACCGTCCTTTTTCTACGTTCTATTTCATCTTCAATGCGTGTCTGTTCAATTTCCACCCTTGGCTCTCTCCTATCACCAATCCACCGGAAATGTAGTGGTTTGTGCTGCAATTTTCAGCTCCCCTTTCACTTGAAGATTTATGTGCATATGCTAAGCATTCGTTTTTGACCTTAAGACATGCCATCCTCCTTGCTTTTACTCGGCATGTCCTTTCACAAAATCTCTGTTTGGCATTGGCTTCTGCTCGCTATTCGCCCTTGGTCCGTTCGACAATTGCACGTTGTTTTGCAAATTAATATTGATTTGATTTTTCGTCGATCCTATAGCCGCCAACCCAACCACTTTATCGTCCTTTCACTTTTTCCATGCTCCTGCTTCTTTGGCCTTCAATTACATTACGCTAAACTGTCCTTTAATGTCCTTTGTTTTATAGTAAGCGCACGCTTGGCATCTGTGGCATTCTGTCAATATGTAAAATGGCATTTTAATTTGATAATCACGCGTTTTCCACCCTCCACGGCCTGGACATGTGCCCTTACATTAATACCATGCGCACATATGCTCAGCACAATCTCTTGCGTGCCATTTTTTTATGTGCATCTGTTCCTGCGCCTTCGGTTGTGTTATATTGCCTTGATTCAAGATTTATGTCTGCTTATTTCCATGCTTGGTATTTTATTTATTTCAATATTTTCTTTGTAATTTATATTTTAAGCAAGCCCATATCTTTGTAATATAAAAATTGTCTTCACTTCTCTTAAAATATGCATAAAGTGAATTCTGCAGTGACCTACAGAATTTATTTCACAGCAATATAAAAAAGCAGTTTAACGTAAAGGATGAAAAACATATGAGAATAAAAATATACTGATATATATTTCTTTACTTGTACAATGTCGATTTAAAAATCGCTCATTGTTCTGTGAAAAT
>JAYXIM010051343.1:0-14475 GCA_037575425.1 Anastrepha fraterculus | reverse complement strand
TAAAAAATTATATAAAATAAAAATGTCAGAAAATATTCAGCAGCGCATTAAAAGGATACGCCCCACAGAAATGAAAATAATCCACACATACATACGTAGACAGTAAAGCAGAAGTGGCTTCTGTTGGACGTTGCATTAAGCAGGCAAAGCTCTGGTAGCCCATCTGCGGTTTACGAGACTTTGCCGGAGTAGGTCCTCAATTGCATTTGCAGCGAAATTGAATTTCCCAGTCATTTTTATTTGTTCTTATAATCGTGAGTACTTTTTTGTGCCCGAAATTAGCATAACAACAATACCATTAAAATTAATGAAGAAAGTTCGGCAATAATTGCGGTAATGTAAATTTCTGGGAGTGCACGTTACGGAGGCGGACGCAATGCACAAAATTATGAGCATCGCAAAATTGGTTTCATTTTTTTTCTGCTATGGAAATTTTATAACATAACCATAAGAAATATTTATTTCTCTGTTAATTCTCTCTTGATTGTACTTTTGGTTTATTATGCCAGTATTTTTGTTTTCTCATAAACACTTTGATGCCTATCAACAACCAGTGAAGAACAGATGCATCTGGTATAGGAATGTCTTCAACACGAAGCCGGCGTAAATTATTACTTTAAGGATAGTGGAGGATAACGCGAGAGTAACTTGAGTTTCGGAATGATCTCATTCGACGCTTTTTTATTTGAACTCGATAGCTCAAGAGGTTTGTAAAAGCAGACCATTTTGGTGTAGCTAAAACCTACTTTGATGAATTTATTGAACTTCATAGTTAAGGGGGCTCACGGAAAAATTATTTCTTATGGCAAGAACTTGATGCAATGTACGCCTGTTGTATATTTGCCATTTCATAAGTCGTTTGAGAGACACAGCGACCTTCTTTGCTTTATAAACAGAAAATTCCACTTGCAGCATAGTTAGATATGAGACGGTAATTTAGCATAACTCGTCCAAACAATGATATTAAAGGTAGGTTAGGTTAGGTTAGGTTGAAGCGGTTGTCTTGTGGGACACACTCAGGCTCATAGCCCATTGTGATGCCGCGTGGGGGAGCTTTCCCTATTTCTCCTAAAACCATTGTGCGCTTTTCAAAAATTTTAGAAGATCTCCTATGGTGTGCTGAGATTGTGTTTATTTTGGCTTAGCAAAGATTCTGTGCGTTTAGCACTAAGAGTCGGCCACAGTTGATGGGCGATTTTGCAGGTGACTTCATTGCGCCATCTTTCGTTTGCTTTCCTTACGATTTCTTCAAGGATAAGTAGCTTATATGTTTGTAAGGGAATGCCTATGTCATTGTCTATGCACTCATCTGTCAACTTGGTGCCGAGTCTCGCTAGTTCATCGGCTCTCAGTTACCCTCAATGTCGCGATGGCCAGGAACCCATATTATCCTTAGGCGAAATGACTCAGCCATCACGTTAAGAGATGTGCGGCATTTTATGGCTACCTTGGAGGTTGTCGACTGTTTTGTGAGGGATTTTATCGCCGCCTGGCTGTCAGTGGAAATGTAGATGTCATTTCCGGATATCGCATCACACTGTACCAGTGTCGCGGCTTTCGTTATTGCCATCAGTTCGCCTTAAAGACACTACAGTAGTCGGGGAGCCGAAAACTGAAGGAGATCCCCAGATGCTCGGAGTATACACCTCCGCCCACCCTGCCCTCGAGCTTTGAGCCATCTGTGTATACATGGATAGACTCGCCCTGTCTTACATCGTCCCGTTCCCACTCTTCCCTTGAGGGTAGGAGGGTCGTGAACGATGTAAGGGCAAGTATGGGCGGGAGTGCATAGTCCACCAATCCGGGAATCTCCGAAGTGCCAGCCAGGATTTTGCCGTGACCGTAGCTCTTATTTGACCACTTGCTTAGAGTGTTCAGCCTTATTGCCGGGCTGCGCGCGATAAATTTTGCTTGCAGATCTACTGGCAGGAAGTTTAATGTCGCATATAATGCTTTCGATGGTGTGGTTGACATCGCGCCAGTTATGAGAACAAATATATTAAAGGTAGTTCATATGCTAATCTCTTTTTAAATCACTTCTATTTTCGGCGCTGACATTTTGGCAAAAGTCGCAAACACTTCTCAGCAGTTTATAATGGATTGCTTTACCCTTGAACAACTATTTTCTTTCAAATTAATTTATTGTTTTAAGATAATAAATTAACCTACCATAAACAAAGATAATTTAAGCTCTACCAATGAGACCATCAGCTTCATATAATAAGGCGCAGCCGCTGGACTTTATTCGCTGCACTATGTCTATGTCACCGTAAAACTCGTACAGCTCTGCGCTATTCGCCGTCGCCTTAACGCAAAAGTCCGAAATGAAGTCGTTCACATTTTCATATTTCAACTTGATCATTAACGTTTCTTTCATGCCGTAACTTCTCTAGCTGCGCACAACACTTTATGATATGTTCTTCCACTTTCGCGGAGTGTACATTAACAACTTTTTGAGAGAGCATCCTTGACCAATGTTTCAGCATTTACCATTTCAAAGTGGCTACTGTGTTTCCGAGTGAAAAGAAGGAGGTTCATTTTCATACCCATAGCCAAATTAGCAAAGGAAATTGCGACATCTGGTGATCTGAAAACCCGCAAGTTATTCTTAAGAAGCCAGGATATCAACAAAGAATGACAGTCTGATAGCGATTCTCGAGTGATGGCCTCTTTGGTTTTGTTTCGAAAATACTACTAGAAATATCACTTGGGTTACGGAAGACTACTTAACTACGATCTGAAATTGATGATGTGAAATGGGGCAATTTTCGGTTCCACCAGGATGGCGCACGAATATATGGTATTACTAGGGATGTTTTTGGAAAACCGGTAAGACCGATGTAATCTACTTATTCTTCAGTATGTTTCTTTGCTTTCCCGCGGGTGTCCAAAATTGCCCATTTTGTATTTCTTTTGTCGGTTCTCGGGCTATTGAGAGCCACCAACTTTGAGAGAGTAATTTGCTCGAAGTCGCAAACAGTCCAAGTGACTTGATGAAAGCGGCCAAATTGAATTGTCAACTGTTGTGTGTAAGAAGAAAATAACTATTTCTTGTTTTGCTTTGTGTTCCGAACTTCCAGTTTACACTCCACTGAGGGGGCATTTCGTCACCGCGCCCATTTGTCCAAAACTTTCCCGAAAATGAAAAAAGGAAGAGGCCCAGAGTCGTAAATTTCTTCCAATTTTTAACGCATATTACTGAACTAAATAGAGGTGAGATCGAGATGGCGTTGCATAACATTTATGTCTTGCCAAATTGCACTGCTGGTAGAACTACTGCTGTGACGATAAGAATAAAAAGTGAAGAGCGAGAGCCGTGTTTCCTTTCAAATCGATGGGCAGAAATATTCAAACATTTGCAAGATAAAACTGTACTGCACTGAAGTAAGCAGTTCATTTATTTGTTTTATTGTAAATCTGTATTGAAGTGTAGAACAGACCTTGCAGTCTAGAAAAAATATAAAATTTAGATAATTAACAATTACATTTAAATTTTAAAATTTCATTCAGCAATTAAATTAGGTATCTCATTAAAAAGAAAGTCCAGTTGATGTGAATTAAATTCCCGATTGCATTGATTGATTAGCACTAGTCTCAAGCCCACATTTGACGCATCGAAAATATTAGGTGAAAACATTTTTAAATATTCAAAGAACAAATCAATTTCAGTCAAGTTCTTTTGAAGACATATTGCGTGGTTAAGCGCTTGAATATCGCGAATGTTTCAGATTATCCGTATAAACTTTTGCCAATATATATTATAAAAAGTACAAATAATAGAGATCCTGAAATGCTCTCTTGAGTAACACCTGGCCCAAAAGAATCCATCAATAATTACCACAGAACAGCTATGCGCTAACCACGATTTAAGTGGTCCCGAGGGTCTAGAGCTCGAAAATTTAGGGTATTTTCAGGAAATTTTTACGTTAAAAAATGAAAAACGGCATTTAAATTTTGTAGGGTTTTTATTTAACTTCTTATACATACAAAAAAGAAAAAAAAAACGTTTTCATTTAATTTTAATCATTTAAAAATGACGCGGAAGTTGACCCTCTCGAAAAATTGAGCCTGAACGGTGTTGTCCAGTTTGGCTCTTCTCTTTATCTGAAACACAAAAACCAAAAAAAATATTAATCAGTATGACTATAGCTATGTCACAAAATGGCGCAGTTCTGAATTTGAAACTCTAAAAATCGGGTTGTTTTTATTTTTTCAGTTAAAAAAAAAAGCAACGAAATAATTGAAGTATCTAATTATAGGATTCTAGTACGGGCGTTAGCCATTGATGTCGTGAACAACATATTAAATTTTCAGACGATTCGGTTGAATAGTTTTTTTTTTTTGTTTTTTGACAACACCAGGCCGAAAAAACAAGTTTTGAGATAATTGATTTAAAAGTTTTGATCATTTAAATGCGACCATTGATGCCGCCGCGTATTGAAACTGACTCTACCTGCTAAAACGGGTGTAGAATCGACAATATCCTTCCAAAAATTTGACAGTATATTATTAAAAGCCTAAATCTAAATAAGCTACCTTTTTTATAAGGATCTAGAATGCGAGCTACTTAAAATCCTGCCGAAAATTAAATTGTATAAAATTCATTAAAAATTGGTGGAATAGAAACTGTCAAGCAATCTCTCATAAAGCTGTGCTAATTTTGACAGATTACCGATTTAACCGTTAAATAAACCTAGTCCTTAACGACACATTCAAACAGTTTTCAGATGCTCGAAAGCCTTCATTCTTCACTAGGTCCGATGATACACCCATTGATCCATGAGATGGAACTGTAAAAAATTATAATCTGCGAAAGAAACATGTTTTATAACATTTGATGTTTTTTGCCAGGAATGGTAACCGAGCACTGAGCCAAAGGAAGGCGATACAGAAGTCTGCTTAGCTACTTAGGCCAGCTGAGTTTAGGTTGTTATTTATAATTTTTGAGATTTGCTAAAATTTAAAAGCGTAAATTTAAGTGAACTTGTCAATGGTTTATCACTGGATACCAGCGTACTATGGCAGAATGACTAATGGACGGCTTAGTCGATGCCACTCACACTTCGAAACGTGCATACACGGAAACCAAGTGTTGAATGCTTCTGGGAAAGATGGTTGAAGGCGCGTTAGACAGAAATTCACTGTTAGTAAGCAATAAATTCAGTTTAATACGTTCAAATCCACTACGTATGCCACTGAAATATTTTTTTTTTGGTTTGGAAAGCCTGAATTTCAGTGTTTTTACCTCTTATTTTGTACCATATTTTTTCTACGATATTCGATGCTCGTTTTTCAAATGCAACGTACGAGTTTTTTTTTTTTTTTTTTTTTTTTTTTTGTTTTGTTTTTTGTCGGCTACTGAATGCCAAAGAGCAGTGCGGAGCAATGGTGCTTAAACAACGTCACACCATCACGTGCGCCAAATAAATTCACACACGGTCATTTGCGTCGAGGATTAAAGATCGACCGCTCAGTGTTGATGACGGTGGTATGGCGACGCGAACGAGCGGCCGGATTTTTATCGCAGCAATCAAATGTCGGTGTGATTATACGCGGGATTGAAAAATAAAAAAAGAAACAAAAACAAAAACAAAAATCGACAAAAAATTTGTTAGTTGTGCTCTAGTTTTGGAGAAAGGCTTACTTTTGCCTCAACCAAGGGCTAAAAAATAAACGAAGCGAAATCAATTGCATGTCCGCGTCGAAAAGGGTAAAAGTAAGCCGTTGAATGAAGCTGAAAAGTGATTAATTCCAAATCCTTTCGTATGCGCAAACAATTTTCACCAAAAGTCACAGCTATGGTTATAAAACCAAAACAAAAAAAAATTAAAAAAAAAAACAGACCAAAAAGCGAGGAAAAAGGAAAACGTTCTGATATCGGGAAATGAAAATTAAAAGTGTGCGAAGCGAATGTGCAAAAGTAAAAGCGTGAATGGTTGAGCGCGATTCGAACGATTCGCACTGCCGAATGCCAAGTAATGTTCCATTCGCAGATTCACAGGCGCTGTCGGTCGATTGACTGCACGATACGAATGGTTAGTTGGAATTCTTATGGTGTGCGCCAATTTTTATGCATAGTCGGTTGAACATATTTTTGCCCAATTGCCAGAGCTGAACTTCGACTGTGAACTGTGAAGTGTGAGTAGTTTGCAAGGATCACAAATTCCGAGGCTCGCCAAAAAAGCGTATGCAGTCCATTTACCTGCACAACTCAATGATTCTTAATCCTTCTAACGGTACCGAAGGGAAGCAAGTGGGTAAACAGAAGAAAATGTAAGAGGTCAGCATGGCTTAGCATGAAAGAGTGATGAATGTGGTTGGCTGCCAGGGCGGAAGCTGCACTATAAATGGAAGGGATAAGCCGAATATGCGAACTCCAATTGAAGGGAGCGTGTGTGAATGAATTGAAAGGTTTGCAGAAGAACGATAAAGAGAGAAAGCTGTGTAAAAATTCAAAGCGCTTATCAGTGAATGCAGAGCGGAAATAGCGGAAGTGCTGGTGGCTCCCGAAAAAGTTAGTAAAACTATGGTTAAAAGGGATGAAAATA
Organism: Anastrepha fraterculus; assembly: GCA_037575425.1. Classification (NCBI taxonomy): domain Eukaryota; kingdom Metazoa; phylum Arthropoda; class Insecta; order Diptera; family Tephritidae; genus Anastrepha; species Anastrepha fraterculus. The sequence continues at coordinate 7,927 of JAYXIM010051343.1, read as the reverse complement.
AATAGCAAGTTAAATAAATCAAAGACTGCGCGACAGGCAACCTCAACTTCTAACTTAACTTTCTAACCACTGCGTAAGGATTGTCATAAAAGCTGAAGAAGCTGTGGAAAAGTTGGCGCTGAAGCATTAAGAGAGCTGACGATGACCAAGAGTGTCGTCGAACTTAACATGAAATGGCGTAACAGAATAGATATAGCTTTATTTAGCGCTCTTGTTCTTACCTTGCAGAAGTGAAATGGAAATTTAACAGACGATCACGCGCAGTTTTAAAAATTTAACAAGCGCACTGCTAAATTGCTGAGAAATTCCTCTATCCGTTGTTAGGAATTGTTGCGCTTGTCGCTGACCGAGAATTTCGCCAAAAAAGTCACAAGGTGTTAAATCACAAGATCTCGGTGGCCAATTGTGATCACCTCTTCGAGAGATAACACGGTCCGGAAACAGTTCACGTAAAAGATCAATAGTTTCGTTGCTTGTGTGGCACGTAGCGCCGTATTGTTGAAAATAAACGTTGTCCAGATCAATACCATCCAATTCCGGCCATTAAAAAGTCAATAATCATCTCTTGATAGCGCAATCCATTCACCTGTAACACCTGTTATTGGATAATCCTTTACTATGCTGAAGTTATGTAGCAATTTTGAGGTGATTGTTGTTGATAGAAGAGCTTTCAAACCGCCTGGCTATCTGAAAGTATGTAAGTGTGAGTTCCTCTCCTTTTTCTACGGAGATATTCCCTCACATATATCTCAATTGCATGTATTGGATTGTTGGGTAGAGGCCCATTGGAATCGATTTTTGAACTCAGACTCATTGATTCCCGCCCCTGTTCTACCATCTTCTAAGTTCGGCCCATCAGTATATCATATCTGGAATCCGGATTTGAAGGTGATAGAATTATTTTTCCAGGCCGAACGTTCACTAATGTGAACTTGGAAGTTCCTGAAGAGAATGGGTTTGGGAGATAGTGTATCCACCCTACAAAGAATAGTTAAACTCGGCCAAAATCGCTTAAGCGGTTATAGAGCCAAACAAGAAGAAGAAACAAAACACGACAACAAATCATCTGCCGTTCGGAGTCGGCGTAAAAATGTGGGTCTCTCTTCTGTTTGTAGTGTGCGTCTTCATGTTTTTTCCACTAGCAAGAGCTCTGCCAAACACCCAATACTGGTTGTCATTTGCCGTCATATGCCATTTCTACGCTTTCTTAGAGGTTTTCTCGATATTCTAGAAGCGGCGAGTTCATTCATCTCTTCACTTTGATCACGCTTTTCCAGGACCTTCTTTGTATTCGCAAACCTGTTTGACTGTACATATATAATTGGCGCGTACACCCTTTTTGGATGTTTGGCCGAGCTCCTTCTCCTATTTGTGGTGTGCGTCTTGATGTTGTTCCACAAGTTCCGAACGGCAGATATTTTTATGAGGAGCTTTTTCATGGCAGAAATACACTCGGAGGTTTGCCATTGCCTGCCAAGGGGTGACCGCTATTAGAAAAATGTTTTTATTAATTTTGGTTTTACCGAGATTCGATTCTCTCTTTTTTTTAATTATTTACCATCCCAAATTATCAGTAATTTCCTAACACGCAAAATAAAAAGAAAAGTAAGTAAAGTAGAATAAACTCAGCAAGTACATAGCTCAACACAACGAAACATAGACTCCAAGCCCTATTCGTTTGATACCTGGCATAATTTTAGCAATCGAAAAAAAATTAATGAAAAGAAAGAGAATTTGTATCAGGATTAGTGTCAATATATGTCGAAAAAAACTGTTATACAATGAGTAAAAAAGCTTAAAATTCTCAGTTTAATGTTTTAGTCACTCATTTTTACTATATGAAATTTTACCTTTGGCTAGTTGAGCTCGCCAGCCACCTGCGCGTTACTTCTTATAGACAAAACTACATAACATTTTGTTCAAATCAAATGTATTTGTCTACGAATTTTCACTTGTATTGCTATGCCAACAAGTCAAGAAAAATGATTACCTTCAGAAAGTTTATTTTGTTCAAAAGTTCAAAAAGAAAGCCCCCAGCTTTTCTAAACGCGGGCACAGCTGACTGGTGCACTGTTCGCTGTCAGTCAATGCGTCCATTAATAAAATTAAACACGTGTCAAGGCTAGCTTTTCTTCTATAGTTGCTGTTGTTATTTGCATTGTTGCTTTTGTCACAGTTGTTATGTGGCCCTTAGAATGTGCGACCTCAAAAGGAAAACAATTTTTCTAATGGCTGTAAATGTTCGACAAGTACCCAACTCCATTGAGGCGCACGCATACTTGTACAGTCGTAACGGAAATGGTTCCACCAGCATGACTATAATGCAGTAGCCCGTAGCTGTTGAATAGCTTTTCTTTTCCAATGCTATCATTCTTCAAAATGCTTTTGTGTCTTTTTACCTTTTTCTGTTGCTTTTATATTTTATTTTACTTTCTCCAATGCTTTCTTATGATTTTTCGCTTTTTGATGCTGCCTTATTTTCGCCTTTGTTCAACACTTTGCTTCCTATTCTATGATTTTTTGTCAGGTTTTGGAGCTGCCGTCATGGTTTGCGTTCAAAAAGATAAATTTCTGGTTTAGGAGTTTTTGACATTTCGTTTCTTCAGCGCATTTCTTTAGCGATGTAGGTATATGCATACATCTCGTCATATATTTATAAGTAAACATACATATATCCATTAATGTAACTAACACGTATGCAATTATATATTCAAGTTTCTTTTTAGAAATGCATTTCATTATGTATGCATTCGAAAGGCGATGGAGAATGAGTGATTTATTAAAAGAAAAAGGGTCCGAATAGTCAGTTACCACCATGAATTCTTCAGAGGTATGAATAGTTAGACACCACGGCCTTAAATCCATTGCACACTCTCAGCTGATACTTCGTTTTAATTCCCGCAGTAATCGCATAAGCGATTTCGCCCTGTGTCAACAAAGAGAGCCCATCATTTCTTTACTTTGCAAGTTGAGGGCAATAAGAAACCGAAATAAACATAAATCAACTCTTTCTCCTTTATGTAGACGAGGTCTTCCTTTTCATATAATGCCACCAGTACCACGTGCCCAAATAAACTCTCTTCTATTTAACTCACTTTTGATAGATCACTGACAGTTCTCCGCGCATGTTTAGAGTTGAACCAGATGAACCTGGAGTTTTGATTGCAGCCAAACTATAATTACATGAGAAGAATTTCTTCCCTAACAAACTGATAAGCCGTTCCGGTGACATATCCTAATCACCCAGGTCGGCAGATGTTACCCCTATGGACTGTTTTCCGTGGGATGCCTCAAAGCTAAAGTCCATGAAACAAAGCTAGCGACCCTCTCAGCACTAAAAGAAAAGATCGTTGGCGAGGTTAATAGCATCCTGGCATCACTTCTCCAGCGAGTGGCATGGAGTACGGCGGCCAGATTTCAAGAGTGTATCTGACGCAGCGCTCGGACAATATTTAGAGTGAGCAATTTTAAAAAAATAAAATGAGCACTTGTCTTCTATGTAGTAATTATGGAAATAAACTTTCATCATAAGTAATTATTTTTTACTTTAGTTTTTAATTCCTAATTCTGCCACCGGAAACCATGTAGATCTACGGTTTCAAATCAGAAAACGTTGCAGTGATCAGAAAAGCAAAACAGAAAGGTTGAGTGATAGGCTCCATGAGATAAAATCAAAACTTAGCCGTAGATTTCTCCTTGTAAATGTCAACGCTAGCAGTGGAAAACCATCTGTTCCCCCTTGAATGTGAAATTTTGAGGAGAATTTTTGGTCCCGTACGAGAGCCTGATGGGTCTTATAGAATAAAACATAACAATAAGAGCGAATAACTTAAAAATGGACAAAACATGGTGCCATTCATGAAGGCACAACGCCTTCGATGGCTAGGACATATATTTCGAATGGATAACAACAGAATTGCAAAGAAGAATTTTAACTCTGGCCATTTTGGCAGCAGGAAGCGCTGACGGCCAACAAGAAGGTAGGCAGATGATGCGGAAGACGAAAAAGCCATGCAATGAACCGAGACATATGGAGCGCAAGCATTGACTCGCCCCGAGGTGTAAATGATATAATGATGATGGTATCTTTTGTTAAGAGTGTCCTAAGATTTCATGAGTTAACTGGAATCTTTCTACCAAGCACAGGGCAGCAAGTGCTGCTGTCTAATATCCTGCAAGGCCATTTTCCTTCCTGTTGATTGGTGGGATAACCGCTTACACGATTTTGGCCGAGTTTAACAAAGCGCGCCAGTCGTTTTTTCTCGTGCTAACCGGCGCCCGTAGGAAACACTAAGCCAAGCCCTTCTCCAACGTAGAGGAGTCCTTCCTCTTCAACTCCCACAATCATTTCCAGCATCAGGTAAAAGAAGTCACACAACAGAGAGTCACCCTGTCTGAAACTTCAATTGGTATCAAACGGCTCAGAGAGGTATTTCCCAAGGCCCAGAGGCAATACTATTAGTAGGTGCCTACTATTTATAATATCTTATGGAAGCTGAGCTAAAACTTCCCTACCATTAACACAGTAGTTGGAATTAATCACCGAGTACTGCCTACTGGAAATACTTGGAAAGCGTATGGTGTTTCTATCTGATGACTTTTGTCGCAGCTGCAGCAATGTCGAGGTAGTAGAGGGCATTGAACAATTCCTTTGCCACTCTCCCGCTCTTGTCAGAACACTTCAAATCTGTCTAAACTCTTACATATTTGGATGTCTGACACACTTAGAATCCGCAGCCATTGGTAGTATTTTATCATATATTACAGAGACGCAGTAGTTTCACCACACCAAACTAGTGGTGTCTCAATAGACATTCACGCCTAAGTGGGTTCGCACTGTAGCAGCCGCCATAATCTAACCTCTTCCACAGATCCAGGTATAAAAGAATAATGACTGCTGCAGGCACTAAAATCATTACAAGCAGACCATCTTCGCCAATTTCGAATCATTATCTGCACCCATTCTGAAAGTATTTGTATTTATATTTGTACTGTGTTCGATGTTGGGTCGCTGGTATAGATGACAGCTTTTCCCTTACCCATTACATTTTTCGCAGCAACAGATTGGCAGCAAAGTCACACAGCAGCTAAAAACGAAAAAAATCTTCAAGCTCCTCTCAAGCTTTTTATCATTTCCGTTAAACATTAAACTATCCGCTCAAAGTGTTTACTGCAACACATAATAAGCAAAACAACAATGGGTTAAACCCCTAATGTTACCATAAAATATTTCCGACATTACTACAACAACCATGCATAAAATGGGGTCATAAAAAAGCATATGCGCTAACACTATTTAAACTCAGAGAAAACTCTGCAGAGACACATCCGAGATCGTTGGAAGGGGAGCGACACATTACGATTATTGACATTGGATAAACGAGTGTAAATTCGCAATTGTGTTTATTTTTTTGGCAACCAAGGGATTTCGCTACAATTTAAGGGGATTTTAGTGAGTAAATTATGTATGCAGATGTGAGAGTGTGTCCTGGAGTGTGTTTAAAGAGGGGCAATCAAGAAAAAAGAAAAACGCAGAAACCGCCAGAAGTACAAAAAACCAACCCCCTTTTTAGCGGTTGTTAAATTCTTACTCTTAAATGATGTTGGCAGAGTGTTGTTGGCAGGCGATTTTGTGGATATTTAAAAGCAACAGTCGCAAGGGTGTTGAACTGTGATTTGGCAATATTTTTGTTTTAAACATTTTCCTGCAAAATTCTCAAAGGGTTGTAAAAAACAGTTGGGCGCTCTTTCTTAAGACTTCTAGTTACTTTACTCTTTCTTAGGTTTAGGTTACTTAACAAACCAACATCATAGACCCAGTGCTTGTATGACAAAAAGAACAGCAACACTTTCAATGGCAAGGTCTAGACCTCAATCAGTCAATTAATTGACAAGAAACCATTAGTTCTTACAGCATCGCCGATCAAAATTTGTAGTGTTTTTACAACGGTTATATAAACAAAAACAATAATAATATCAATAAGGTAATCAATTATATATTCGTTGTTGCTGTTTACAACCTCTTCCATCTCTCGAACACTTTGTTGATGCCGTTCCACCAAAAATCACCTGGTCAAGTGTCAAAGAAGTTGTTGAGCCAGTTTTTAAGGATATCTTTGTTATCGAGGGTAACGCCCTTCATATGGCTTAACTGGTAGCAGCAAAGATAGTAATCGATCGGTTAAAGATTCGGAGAATACGGCGGATGTTAAGCACTTCCCATTCGAGCTCTTGAAGTGCAATTTCGACGACTTGTGCAACATGGGACCTGACGTTGTCGTGAAGGAGTATGGTTTGACCATATCGATCAGGTCTTTTCAGTCGAATAGCCTAATACACGCGGTGTAGCTGAGCAATGTAGAGTTCCTTGTTGACCGTGGTATTATTTTCGAGCATTTTCCAGTGCACCAGTCTCACCAAATACACATTATGATCTTATTTAGATGAAGATCCGGCTTAATTCTCGGCTTTGGCGTATCTCCTAGAGCCACCCACTCCTTTCTTTGCTTCATATTGATGTATAGGCACTCGTGACGATTTGGTATAAAAGTGTGTTGCTCGATGGCGTTCGAGATGCTGAGAAGCAATTTGAAGGCTCCTATTTGTGGTGTGCGTCTTGATCTTGTTCAACATATGGAGGGACCTACAGTTTCAAGCCGACTCCGAACGGCAGATATTTTTATGAGGAGCTCGCCATTGTCTACCGAGGGGCGACCGCTATCAGAAATATATTTTTTCTTATTTTTTGGTGTTTCACCGAGATTCGAACCTTCGTTCTCTCTGTGAATTCCGAATGGTAGTCACGCACCAACCCATCCGGCTAAAGCGGCCGCCTAACAAATAGTTAGCTTCGGAATATCTGGCTGACCTGAATAGACTCACATAGACCACAAGGGTCCGTGGTGTAGCCAGTGTTGTTCGAGTCGTGTTAGATATAGTTCATGATACAAGTTTAAATTTTTGTCCGCACTATCCCTCAGAGATGGAAGTTTTATCGATTCCAGGCAGTTGTAACGAGTTCTGTTTAAACCAGAACAGCGGCAAAAGAAGTGTTCTAACGTACCTCTTTCTTCTTCGTATATGTTACACGCATCGTTCTGGACTAATCGCATTTTAGCTGCGTGATATGGAGTGAGACATTGTCCCGTCAGTACTCCAACCAATATTTTACATTTCTTCCTTGAGAGTGATAGAATAAAGTTTAATAGTTTCGTGTTGCAAGTTCGCAGCGCTATTGTGGCAATCCTCTAGGAGGTCGTGGCTTCCCATATGGACAGTTTTTACATAGTTTATTCCTCATCTAGTTCCAGTTCCATCTTCAAAACTGATAGTGAAGGATATATGTTCTACGTACTGAACCTAGGCAAGCGGGTGCCTGCCTTAGCAAGGTTGTCAACTCCCTCATTTCCCTCTATTCCCTTGTGCCCTGGTGCGCAGTAAATTGTTACCTAACTATTCATCCATTTAGGATCTACAATGTTGTACGCATTCCGAGCAAGTCCATACAGCCATTTTGTTTTAATCCATATAACAAATACTCGCCACTTTTTATATGGGAGAAAACATTCAACTCCATCAGCCAAAAAAATTTAAAAAATCAAAGCAATTTGTGAGCCCCCCTTGCTCTTTATTACCAAATCTTTATGGGATCAAGCAGCACATTCCATACTTTTCTCAAAAATCCGGGTTTGAAACTGTGCATTTTTAATGAGAATTCGTCCAATATTTTCTTGCATATCCACAAAGTTTTAAACTTGGATGGATATGGTTTTTGTAGAGGGATAAACTATATTTTCATAAAAAAAGCATTTAAACTAAATCAGGAACAAATAATTGGTCTAAACTTGTCAATAAGTGAGTGCTTCAGTGCTTTGGTGTTTGCACTGTATCATTTAAATGTAATTAACCAGAAGTTTTCGATTTTTCA
>JAYXIM010051341.1:0-31945 GCA_037575425.1 Anastrepha fraterculus | reverse complement strand
TGATCACACACATTCACACATACATACATATATATATGTATATATGTATATATATATATATATATATATATGTGTATATTCGTATGAGGAGGGAAAACCAAACATGTCGCCATTGCAACCGTCGCCGATAACATCCAATGCTGCGCAGCTTCAATGGAAAGAATTGTAGCACGAAGAAAAGGCAAGGCGTGCAAGGTGTGCTTAATAATGGCGCATCGTAGCAAATAGGAAACGGAAACGGAAATGTCCTCTTTCTTTGTTTTACGCTTTCTTTATGCCATTCTCTCTCCGCCACTCTGTTGTTTTGTGGCACGTTGCACGTTCGTGTCATTTGTAATTTTTCACGCGAATCCACACACACATATACACGCATTGCGACATTGGAAGCCAGTGATATTTGTATGCAGGTATGTATGTATATGTGCGTCGCATAATACTTCTGTGAGCCTTTGCCTTGTACGTTTGTAATTAAAGAGATGCCACACAATGCATACATTTGTAAAATTTGGTTTTTACAGTTTTCGGGAAAAGCAAACTGCCATGTGCAAGCGTAATTTCGTTTTTCTTGGAACTGTTTCTCTCTTCTTCTGTCTACATGCTTCGAATTTGAACCTGAAGTTTAATCAGCTACAGAAAGCAGAATTAAAACGGAGACGGTCAGAAAGTATTTGCACCATTTTATGCAAGGTTTGAATGCTCCCTTTTTAACTTTTAATTATAGAAAGAAATGCAACAGTTGAGCCTCATAAAAGGCGTTGCGCAGGCTGTGGGTTTACCAACTATACTCCCGAAATTTTAAAATTATAACTTTGACCAATAAGGTTTGGGAATTCAATGAAAACCACACACACATACATATTTTCTTATTTATATTTTATTGCATTTTTGCCAATTTCTCATAGTTACACTTGACTTAATTGAAGATTGCATGCAAATTGCCTGAAATGATTTATTTAAATACCTTCAATATTCCCTTTCAAATGAAGACATTTCTAGGATTTTCTCAAGGTTATTTGGGAATAAAATAAAATAGAAAATATTTAATTGAATACAATAAATTTAAAATATAATCGAATTGAGTTTGTGAAATTTAAACTTCATGTTGAAAACTTAGCTATAAAATTCACACGAAAAGGAAGGGAATGCTAAGGATGCCATGAAAATCAAATAAATCTTTGAGAAAAGAGTATCGGCATAAATAAAACGAAATGAATAGCCAAAGACTAATAAATTTGTGGGGAACGGTTAAATTAATAGGTATAAATAATGGATGTAATAAAATAGTCATAATCAAATATGTATGTACTGTGTAGCTTGTTAGCTGGTTTCTTTTTTAAAAAGTTTTTTATAGAGCGTATTAATTGTTTGCTTTCCAAAAAGTTCCCTTAAAACAGAAAAACAATTCTATCAGCATGAATAGCTTAGCAAATACGCATCCGATTATAAATTCTTAAAAAATTACACAGACCACATACAAGCTTTTTTCGCAAACACACCGAAATGTAAGGTTTCCCAGAAATTCCCACAATGGGAAATTTTCTTAATACACGAAATTTTCATTACAATGCGTTACGTAAGTCATTTTAAGATATTCTTATATTAACAAAAAAAAATCTCCTATTGGGAAATTTTATTTATACCTTCTGCTCAAATATGAACGAGACGTTATCAATAAAACGATCCGCGGATGACATATGGCAAAAATAAATTTTTTGTTTTTTGGTAGGACTGTTATAAGCTTACATGGCAAATTTCAGCGTGATATGTCACATAGTTTATTTTCTGTGCTACTGTAAACAAGTCAAGCTCGAGTGTGTTCTTCGAATTTAACGATGGAAATTCAAGTTGAACAAAGAATTTGTTTGAAATTTTGTTAGTGGTACAAATCGTTCAAAGAGGGCCGTACATCGGTTGAAAACTTGCCTCATGAACGTCGTCCAGCAACATCAGTAAACGACGAAAACATCGGAAAAGTAAAGGAAATTGTGCTTGAAAATCGCACAAATCACAAAATTGGTTAGCGCTGAATATTATTTAGACGTTTTAAACCGTTTGCGCGAGAACATTCGTCTTAAAAGGAAGGAATTGTGGGACAACAAGTCATGGTTCTTGCATCACGATAATGTACCAGCTCACACATCACGTCTTGTTCGCGATTATTTGAACAAAAATAATGTTAATATCGTTCCGCAAGCACCGTATTCGCCTGATATGGCTCCATGTGACTTTTTCCTGTTTCCCAAGCTCAAGTTGCCGCTCCGTGGAAAACATTTTGAGACAATTGAAGTCATAAATGAGAATTCGGAGAACACACTCGAGCTTGACTTGTTTACAGTAGCACAGAAAACAAACTATGTGACATATCACGCTGAAATTTGCCATGTAAGCTTATAATAGTCCTACCAAAAAACAAAAAATTTATTTTTGCCATATGTCATCCGCGGACCGTTTTATTGATAACGTCTCGTTCATATTTGAGCAGAAGGTACACGAAATTTTCATTACAATGCGTTATAAAGGGGGTTTCAATTGGCGCGGGGCGATTTTGGCGCCCTGTGGCAGCCATTTTGTTTTGGTGACATCTGTCAAATCTTTTGTTTATTATTCAGTTGTTTATGCCAAATCATCATGGCAAGTCACACGATTGAACAGCACGTTCAAATGATAAAACTTTATTATCAAAATGAGTGTTCATTAACGCAAACGTTGCGCGCATTGCGCCCATTTTTCGGTAGACGTGGTGGCCCTTCCAATTTATTATGGCCCATATTGAACCATATGGACCTAGACGACATGTGGTTCCAGCAGGACGGTGCTACGTGCCACACAGCAAACGCCATTTTATTCCATTTCTACATCTACCCGCCCTTGTTGAAAAACCCTTTATAAGCAATTTTATGGTATTCTTATTTGAATAAAAAAATTCAAAATTTCCCACTAGGGAAATTTCATTCTAGGGAAAATTCCAGCTAGGGAAATTTTACGAAAAGTCAATAATTTTGTAACTCAATGATATAGCAACAAGTTTACTAAAAATTGCTAATGCATATCTCGAGGAAATTTTTTAAGCGCTTGATTTGTCAGAAAAGAGGAGGTAAAATTATTTAACGAAATTCCAAACTTCTACTAAAAATTCAAATCGTCATCGTACAATGTCATAACTTTCCAAAAATTTTTTATATTGGGAGATTTTTTAGGACATGAAATCTTTTGTTAAAATGCATTAAATATGTAAGAAATGTTAAGATATTTTATTTATAAAAGAAATTTTAAAATATCGTACTAGGAATTTTTGTTTTTTATCCAATAGTATAGAAACAAGTTTTCTAAAAAATGCGAACGCATCTCTCCGGGAAATTTGTTAAAGCGTTTTTGCTCAAAAAATTCAGTTTAAAAATATTTTACGAAATTTGAAATTTCTACTAAAAATTATACCTAAAATTCAAAAACGTCATCATGAAAATTCATAACTTTCCAAAAATTTTCTTTATTGGGAAATTTTTTAGTATTTGAAATTTTTGTACAAATATGTTAAATGTGTAAGAAATTGTATGCTATTTTTTTATAAGAGAAACTTGAAAATATCCTACTAAGGAAATTTTACGAAAAGGCTATACGTCTTTATCGTGATACTAAAAAATGCTAATGCAACTCTCGAGAAAACTTTTTAAGAGCTTGATTCGCCAGCTTGAAAAACCAGCTAGAAATCGTTTTGCGAAATTCGAAATTTCGACTAAAAATTCTCCTTAAAATTCAAAAGAGGTATCATGAATTTTTTGTATACTTGATTATTCAAACAACAAAGAAAAACGAGACTCAGGTACAAATAATACTAACAAATTAGAAATTTCTACTAAAAATCTCCTTAAAAATGTCGTGATGAAATTTTTAAGTATCCAGTTTTTTTAAATAAAGAAGAAACAAAAAGAATGCCTCACGAGCAAACCAACGTATTTCAAAATTTCTACTAAAAGTTCTACTTCTTTATCACAAAAGTTCTTAAGCATTTGATTCTCTAAAAATTCTCCTTAAAAGTGGCATTGTGAAATTTGTTTAGCACTTCGTCTTTCATGCAATGAGAATATACAATTTCTGCCAAAAGTTCCCGTTATGGGAAATTTCGTTAATATGTAAAATATTTATTAAAATGTGTTGTGTGAGTAATTTTATGATAGTTTTACATAAATAAAACAAATTTAAAAATTTTCGCTACGGGAAATTTTACGAAAATGCAATACTTTCTTAATCTATTAATGTAAAAACACGTTACCATAATGGCGAATTTTGTTAAACCAAACAATTTTCGTCAAAATGCATCGTAGAGTAATTATATGCTATTTTAACATAAATAAATGAAATTTTAAAAATTTCCCTTTAGGGAAATTTTACCAAAATACGTGCATTTTCAAACTAGTATTATAGGGTCAACGTAGTTCGCGTATTTTTTATGCGTTTATGTAACGAAAATTCATTATTAGGGTTTCCTCCAGTGGGAATTTTTTTTATTCATAAAATTGTCTTACAAATCAAAGGTTTGTGGAAAAAAATTCTGGATACAATTCAAAAATAGCATCCTGATAGTCAACTAACTTCATGCGTTTCGACAACTATTCAAAGAAAAAAAAAACGAAAATTCATTATTTGGCTTACCATAGTGGGAATTTTTTTAGTTCATAAAATTGCCTGACATGCAATTTTTTTTAAGCTAGTACTATAAAAAAACTTAAAACAATAATGTCTAAGTGTTCTTACAACGTAAACTGAAAACTTTTCAAAAATTCCCCATAATGGGAAATTTTGTTCAATCGGTAGTTTTCGTTAAATTACGTCATTGCGCCATATTATATGATGGTATAACTTAAATATATGAAATTTAAAAAAATTTCCGTTAGGGAAATTTTATCAAAATGCAATACTTTTTGAACTCGTACTATAGAAACAGTTGAGCGAACATTTTTTTGAAAGTTAATGTACCTATTGAGGATATTTATTTTTTTATTTTTATATTTTTTAAGCATTTGATTCTGCTCGAGGAAAGAAAAAGATTCCAGGTCCAAATTATTGAACGAAATTAAAGATTTATGGAAAAAAATTCTGCATAAAAATCAAAAATATTATCGTGAGATTCGCATCCTGATAGTCTAGACAAGCGATCTGACAAGTATACAAATAAAAAAAAATACGTTATGGTTTCACACCGCACTCGGAAAACTTTACTTTCGAATGTGTTTACAAATTAAAATACATATTTAATATTCAATGTTTGAATTGAGAAATATTATAATAATGAATTAAGAGTGCCATTTGATTTTTCGTTTATTAAACATTTCCAGCCACCAAATAATTTGTATTAATTAAAAAATGTCTTGACGCAAAATTTTTGAGCGAAAAAACTTGAGTTAGAAACGCAAAATATACGATCTTAATTTCGTGTCAAAAATTATATGCCCAATTTTTTTCTGAATATGGTAACGGATGGGAAATATTGCGAATTATTCGCACAGAGCTTGAGCTCGAGCGCCTGGAATACGTTCATTTTACACTGTGCGACTTGGCATTAATGATTTTAATTTCACATTCCATTCATCTTATTTAGTAGTAGAAAAACTCCTAAATGTAGGCAATAAATCAGTGCTGCATGATGTGACAATTAGTGGGTTATAAAATCTAATTTGCTGCTACGCACAGTGCAAGAATTTTCAACAACAAAAGCAATGTGTAAGAAATATGCGACCGTATAGCGACCACTTTGTTACTAATAAATCTACATGAACGAACGCCTAAAAGCATTTTACAGCATAACAGTAATTATGCGCACATTTATTACAATCATTTTGCCATTGTGCGAAATAACTCCTTTGCAAAACATTAACTTTTAATTTGCGTGCAAAGCATAAAATTTGTAAAAAGATATAAAAAAATAGAAAAAAATTAAAAAAAAAAAAATTGAAAATTGAATGTAAAAGTACTCATATGAGTAAGTAAATCACCTCAAATAATACTTAGAATAGCTTTAAATTAAGTTTTATATTCGGCATTTTTCTTCACTTCTAATTTAAATTCTTCTGCACTCAGCGCTTTAGTCACCCTTTCTTTTCACCGGTAAAGCAATTAATGCTGCCTTGAGTCGCTTACTTTACCCCCATCTCGGATTTCATTCTGACATATACACACCGTTTAACCTTTGGCAATAAACCATTATGCGCCTAAAAATATGCACACGCGTAAATTAATGACACAATTTAAAACCTTAATGTAAAGCCTGACGCACAAGAAGTTGAAAGCAAGCTGCGTTGAGCTGCTACCTGCTGATTTAGAAAGCTTACATTAAGCAGTTGAGTAAGCGCCAGAAAAAACGTGCGGCAACGATTTTTCTTTCTTATCCATTTTTTAACACCCCGTCTACTGGCACTTTGCACCAGCACTTCAGCGCACAAGTGTATACACGTTCGTATAGTTCCATACGTTTTTTTCTTTTCATTTCCTTTCCTTTTCAATGCTAAGGCTTTGTGGCGGTACCCGTAGTGGTTGCTTCTTAAGCCAGCCAGCCAAGCGTGCACTGATTGATATGTCGCGCCTGATGTGAATACGAATGCGAATGTATCGTAAAGCGGTGGCGGGGGTAATCAACATATGTGTGTGTGTGTGTGTGTATGTACATTCACCTATATCAAGAGTGTATAAGTAAAAACGAAAGTGGAGAAGAGAGTGAGAGGGCATTGAGTGGCTGACTCTTGGGGCAGAAGTACTTACCTCAATGATTTAAGAATAAAAAAAAAAACAAAAAAAAAATTTTGTAAATCCAGCCACTTTAAATACACGTAGTGTTCCCAACAGGAAACCATTTCTGCTGTGCATTTAAGCTTATTAGGTTTTCGGCATTAGCACATTTTCGGGAGGACTGGAGCAGTGGCGTTGGACCAAAACTGCTGATGAAGAGTTATTCTTTTAGTGAATTGTTTCTTGATTAATAGGAGAGTGCGGTGGAAGGTGTTAGTTTTTGGATTTTCATCCAGCTTTCGGATACATGTTTGGAAGGAGTTTCACCCTAATACAGGAGTATTTGCTTGAAGGCGATTGATTACCTTGGATTAAAGCCAGATGGAGATAGAGTTAGGATTGATCTCGCAAGAACAAACGGGCAATGAATTCTGATTCAGCAACCTCAAAGCATATACACTTTTTGTTGATTTTCAGGGGAATATTCTGTGTTTGCCCTTGAACTGACCTTCAATTTGACCCTGCAAGGATAAACTGGTAGCGAATTCGGCACCAGCAACCCCAAAAATGTAAACGTTAATTTTTGGAAATTTTTCCGGTGAATATTCTAGGTTTGCCCTTGAACTGACCTTCAATTTGACCCCGCAGGAGACAAATTGAGATAACGAATATGGACAAATGGCGTAACGAACTCGACTCAGCAACTCCAAAAGCATTTTTATCAATTTTTTTTAATACTCCGGTGAATATTCCGTGTTTTACTTGGGGGATGATATCACCTCTTAAGAGTGGTCGGAAATTTGCGTACTTGCCAGGATGATTACAACTGCAATAAAAAGTTCCAAACCGAATTTGAAAACAAACAATTTTTGTTTTTATAGATTTTCCGCAGGGAGGTGTCCTTTCGCCCCTACTTTGGCTAGTTGCAATTGACGAAGTTCTGATAATGCTAAATAAGGGTGGGGTTAGTAAATAGTACTAGGGGTTGTAGCATACGCCGATGACTTGGTCCTGATGGTATCGGGACCGTTTCCCTCAGTCATAGCTGAGATTTTGGAAAGGTCACTGGCTGTACTCACTCGCTGGGTTGCCTCTTGTGGCCTCCGAGTCAACTCTGACAAAACGGAGCTGGTGCTTTCGTCTTCCCAAATTAAACAACCACGTTCTCCTGCTCTCATCGGAAGTTAGATATCTTGGAGTGATACTTGACTCCAAACTCCATTAGAAGCTACATATTGAAAATCAGGTAAAGAAGACCAGTATAGCCTTCTACTCCTGCAAATCTATGTTCGGTAAAAAATGGGGACTGAAGCCACAGGTCGTGCTGTGGATGTGCAATGCAGTGGTTTTGCCAATTTTAATGTACGGATGCCTGGTTTGGTGGGAAGTTCTTCGGAAGGGCTATAATATCACTAAACTGGGGAGCGTGCAAAGGAATGCATGCATTAGCATCACCGGAGCATGTAAAACTTGCCCTAGTGCTGCCCTGAATGCCTTTTTGCACTTACTTCCCATCGACTTTTCCGTCATTTCCATCGCAGCTCAAAGTGCAATGAGGTTAATGGAGATTGGCCTCTTAAGACAATCTCTCAAGGGACATGGTAGCCATTTTTGAACAAAAAATGTCAAAAAATCCCCATTGGGCGCCGACTCGTACACAGGATCGCTTATATATTCATTTCTATTTAAAAATTCCAAAAAAAAGTACAGAAATAACTTTTCTTCGTATATTAATAGTTCGCATTATAAATGGGATCCCATTATTAATGGGGTGCTTCCGCTGGTGTCGCAGTAGCGCATCCTGTAGATCCAATTCTCGTAATCAAGACCTTGGTGACGATTTCTGGATCCATCTCTCAAGTGGCTTAGTCGATATTTTCTTTAAGGGCTTGAATTGTTAATGGATTTTTCGCTAAAGATTTTCCTTCACAGTACCCTACAAATAGAAGTCTGATGGTCTTAAACCGCAGCTTCGAAGTGGTCAATTGACATCGAGAAGACGACTGACAATAGGATTACCGAACTTGACTTGCAATGAATCGATAAGATCGATTGTGGGAAGGCCTGTGTGGTCCATGGCTTCAATTTCCGGTCACAAGAAATCGTTTATTATACCTCCGTAGCGCTCCTCGTTTACCGCAATGGCGTTTCCAGCAGTATTTTCAAAGAAAAGTGGGACAGGGATTTTAAAGAAAGAAATAAATAATTGGCGCGCACACTTCTGTTAGGTGTTTAGTCGAGCTCTTAAGGCTATTTATGGCATGCGTCTTGATGTTGTTTCATAAATGGATATCCACTTGCCACTATACAAATTGGTGAAGGCGATGCAGCCCCTCGTCAGCCTTTAAGCTTAATACTTTGGAGTGTTCTTACTATGGTTTTGTTTACTCTCATAGTTAGCTATTACGTTGCGATCCAGCCCTTTTAGTCAAGAACAAAAGTAAAAATGAAAGTAAAAGTAAGGGTTGGATCTTTTGTACCTTGTGTGAATAATAAGAGCAGGTGCGCAAAGAGACATGGAAGGAAAGCAATAACTTCAATTGGACTCAGTTTTCAGGGTATTTAAACGTGAGTGAAGATTTACAATTTCATGTTTTTTTTATTTCCGTGAGAATAAATTGAATACAATAAAAAAATAAAAAAATTGTGTAACGTTGTAATCGAGTGTCGCCACTAGTAGGAACATAGAGTGCAGACTAACCCATTTCATCCATTGCGATTTTGTACAGTTCCTCGAATATAAAGCTAGTTAACAATTTGTTGACATTCAGCATGTACCGTTCTTATCCTTATACTTCGGTCGTCCTCTGCCATTATTTTTTTGCGCAAAGTGTGCCCAATCCAACGCCTTTCTGGCGTCTAATCTCGACATTAAAAGACACTTACATTCTTAGTGCTAGTAAATTGCCATTTTGGCCCAGAAAATTCGGCAAATTCATCGAAGATATTTCGTAACCAAGGTTTTGTATACTCTTCTGTTAGTGACTTTTCAGGTTTCACAGCCATGCAAGAGGACCGTTTTTTTCACTCGTTTTAAAAATTCTTACTTTGGTACATCTGCTAATATTTCGTGAAGACCAAATTTTGCTCAATTTATAAAAACTTGCTCTTGATTTGTTTATACGATTGGTTAAGTCACTTTCAGTACCTCGATTCTTGGCAATTATGCTACTCAGATAGCAAAACTCGCTAACATCTTCTACGACAACAGTCGTATCAGTAGAGTTTACAACCAGGGGCGTGGTATTGTTAGTCCCAAACAGCATTAAATTAGTTTTTGCACTGTTTACTTTCAGGTCTATGATTTCTGCATTTGCCATTCATCTTTAAAATTTTGATCGAATATCAGCAAACGTGTGACTCAGCAAGAAGCATAAGTCGTCTGCATGATCTATAAGTAGATCTCAAATCTTTTGGAACGGCGGAAAATTCAATGCCGTCTGAGGCTCTCTAATATAGACTACAGCATTGCGATAAATAAAAGAGGGGAATGAACAAATCCTTGTCTTACACGATTTACTATAGCTAATCCTTCACTGAATTTGCCTATGAAACGAGCTCTGTATTCAGCATTATTGTAAAGCTCGCGCATCATGGCAATGATTTTTCCAGGCACACCAAAATGACGAGAGGCATTGCATATTTTTTAATAGTGCCAAATGCTCTTTCGAAGTCTACAAACAGTAAGTATAATGGAGATCTCCATTCTGCGGATCCAATATATTCTGAAAGTAGATCAATTCATATCTACCACTTCCTACCAACAGGGGAAAAATCCAAACGCAAGCAAAACTCAGACACGTACCAAATTCCAGCAGGTCATTTTCGGCGTCAAGTGCCATTGTGAAGTTTACGTTTGTAGATTTAGTACTCGTTACTGCACACAAAGGCATTTGTGAATTCATTGCTTTCTATATGTCATAACAGCCACGTGTACATAAGTGAGTAAGTGTTCAAAGAACTAAGCATGAACTGTATGCCAGATAAATGTAGAATTAACTGATGGGCAACCAAAGCAATACCAAAGCAGACGGGCAACAACAGGAAAGTGAAAATAAGCACAGAAGAAGAAAAATCAAGTTTAGTATGCATCCATGTACAAATGTATGTATGTATGCATGTATGTAAGTAAGAGAGCACGTCACTGTCACTCAGCCGCCGCTTGTTGCATAAACCGCCTGGGTAGCAGCCATTGTGGCATGTTGTAGTTGTTTTTACTTCTAGCAAGCGGAAGGAAAAAATCTCAAAGTGGCATGTCACATGACAGGTGTCTAGCTGAGTGAGTGCGCTGATGTCAATGTCAACTCTGACTCTGTACGCTGTGCTTGCCGCCTTGAAACTCAGCGCCTGCAAGTAGGCCTGCGTTTTTTGCTTGCTTTGCGTACAGCGCAGCGCAGCGTAGCATATATGTATTTATGAAGTTGTTATACTGGTATGCATATGTGAAAAACCCTGTAGTGAAATGCACTAGTTGTAAACTACATACCTCGCAACTAGTATGAGTCACATATGCAACTAGTCAGGCAACTAACTGCTTTTCATGCAAGCAACTGGATATTTTTCACATGGCGATGTCGCACGAGGTATGAATTGCAAGATTTTGGTTAGAAACATACTAGTCTCATACTAGTTCAAAAGGGACCAAAAAAGGACTAGCCCAATTTTGGACCAAAACCACTAATTTCAGATAAAAAGAATATAAAAAAATAGATTAAATTAATTCATTAAAAAAAATCATGAATACACAGGTAGGCCACATACTGCCTAGGCTTGACTATTATTGATTTATTTATTTTTTTAATTTCAATTATTGTTTATAAAACTATGTGTCCAAACTGTTCGTGTATTGATTAGTTCAACACCCTAGGAATGGCAGTCGACTCTTCAACTTGCTTACGTTGATTGACGCCATACACCGCAGAAGACGGTTAGGTGTAGAGTTGAGACGCTGACAGCTTTAATCAGAGCACAATATGCGGAGACAGCAGCACAACTAGCGCAGGTGTTCGACAAGGTTGTTTACATTCGCCGATCTTCTTTCTTATTGTTACTGATGACATCCTACACAATTCCGTAGATGATAAGCGAAAAAGCATCTACTGGAACTTCACCGAACATCTAGAAGACCTCATTTGTGCTGATGACATTGACTTATTATCTGTAAAGCTCTCTGACATGAAAGTAAGACCCGACGCTCTGTGCGCCGAGCCGGCTAAATTTTGGCAACATCGACATAACGAAATCAATAAAAATGAACACCAAAAGTGACAACAATAAAAATGCATAAACTTCATGGCAAAGAAATTTAACAAGTCGAAGATTTCACGTACCTAGGCAGTGGAAAATCTGCTGAGAATAGTGCGGGACAGAGTAAACAAAGCAACTGGCCCATATGCTCAGCTGCGCCAAATCTGAAACTCATCACAAATATCCGTCCAAGCCAAATCCAGATTATTTAAATCAAATTCCATCTCAGTACTGCTCTATGGATGCGAGACCTGGCTTGTAACCGACCATCTAACTGAGAAATTTAAAGTTTTGTAAATAGTTGATGCCGGCGTATTTTCAAGGTGAGGTGGCCAAACGTCATCAGTAACGATGAGTTATATAAAAATTGCAACTTGCAGCCAATGGTCAACCATATAAAATTACAAAATAGGAGGTGTATAGGCCACACACTGCGAAAAGATAAAGGGTTTTTCAATAAGGGCGGGTATGCATGCAGAATGTCAATCGTGGCGTTTGCTATGTGGCATGTAGCGCCGTCCTGCTGGAACCACATGTCGTCTAGGTCCATATGGTTCAATATGGGCCATAAGAAATTGGAAGGGCCACCAGGTCTACCGAAAAATGGGCGCAATGCGCGCAACGTTTGCGTGAATGAACACTCATTTTGATAATAAAGTTTTATCATTTGAACGTGCTGTTCAATAGTGTAACTTGCCATGATGATTTGGCATAAACAACTGAATAATAAACAAAAGATTTGACAGATGTCACCAAAACAAAATGGCTGCCACAGGGCGCCAAAATCGACCCGCGGCAATTGAAAAACCCTTTTCAACTGAAGTTTGGCGAAAAGCTATTGATTGGAACCCCCAAGGAAGCCGCATGAGGGGCCACCATAAGACTACATGGAGAAGATCGCTGCAAAGAGATATATAATATATAAGAAGTCAAAGAATGCAGGAAGTCGTGGAACGCATTAGAATCGCTAGCCAAAAACAGAACCAAATGGAAATGGTTTATTGAGGCTCTTTGCTGCAATGGGAGATAAAAGTAATGATGATGATGATCGATTACACTACAACAAAAACTATATACAATAATCCAAAGTTTCAAAATTTGTAAAAATGCGGGAAATTTTCATCAAAATTTCGAATTTGTAAATATAGTTTCTGGAAAATATTAGAGTATGCAAATTTGTATTTCATTGAATTTTGTTAAAGTGCAAATAAAGAAAAGTGCAAATTTCCATTGGCTCAAAAATTACGTTGATTTTTTGAAAACGTTTCTGCTGACGGTGTTGCCTGTTTTACTCCATATAACGAAAGCGAGAACCTATAGGATTATGCTGCCTCCGAACGCGGGATGATTTTTCGTGAGAAGCTTTTCCATGGCAGAAATACACTCTGGGGTTGGCCATTGTCTGCCGGGCGCGATCGTTACTAGAAACAACTTTTCTACCATTTGGTATTTCAAAGCCTGAATTTCATACGGCACTAACGAATGATAGTCACGTACCAACCTCTTCGACTACATTTTCTTAGTATTGATGGGAAGGAAAAATAATTACATAAATATCTCAAAATTAGCATCATTCCAAGAATTAAATAAAACATTTTTCGTTATGAGTTATCAAAAGCGAAAGATTTCATCATAGTTTTGTATCTTTCCCAATAATATAAAAAAATCTTTTGTTGGCAAACTCAATTGATATATTCAATAAATATGCACTCGTTAATAAAAACAAAACTAAACAAAAAATCTTTTTGTACTAGTTCACCACTGGTCCTTTTCGGACTAGTTCGATTTCCCACCCATAAATTAGCATTTTACTAACTAGTTTGGCGTTTCACTGCAGGGCATGCATACGCTCTTCTGAAGTCTTTCCGGTTAACATTTAATGATTCCATGCATATGGCATTTCACTTTCTATGTCAAGGCGCTTTCAACCGCTCGCAACTGTCTTTGGCTTTGTCTTTGAAGTCTACTTAATTTCGCTCTTCATTTCAAACGTTTTGCTGCTATCCACTTGTTATCTGTTAGCGATCACATAAATTTCCAAGCAGCTTAAGAGTTCATAAATTTTAAAAGCCTCTGCTGCTGGCAAGGCAGAAAGTGGAAGGTTGCCGCTGCACGCTGTGCGTTGGTGACAAAAATACTTTCCTTTATACTTAGTAATATAACCTAAATCTGTATTTGTAAGTGTGCATTTGTGCTTTGCATTTGCTTTCTGTAAGTCTGAGTATAATATTTCTTGTTTCTTGCGTTGCTAAGAATTTTAGGTAATTTAAATATTGCTAACTGCTTTCGCACATAATTTGTCTTGCCTACAAAGTATTAATAAAATAATACCACTGCTGGCTGTGGTAGCAATAAGTAGCACGGATCTGCCTGTGTATGTGTTTGTGGTAGTTCGGGGAAGCGATGGCTCTTTTGTTAGGTGTGTAGAAGATTTACGGCCTATAAAACGTTTAAATTGTAACTCGTAAAGACTTTTCTTGAGGCTGCGTCATGAATACGCAGGTAATTAATTGCATTAAAGGAGTTGGATGATTGTAGAGGTCGGAAAAAGTTTATTTTTTTTTTAATTAAAAAAAATGTTTATTTTTAGAAAAATCATGAGACAAATTGTTATTAGAAAAAAAATGTTTCTTATAATTTCATTGTCTTTAAGTGATAATTTTTTTGAGCGCATAATTTCGATTTGGCGGCTGTGCAGCGTTTTAGGGATGACATCTTTATTTGAGGCAGGTCTACGGGCAAACAAACAGTCGCTGTAAATTTTAAACTAAGAGATGGTACGAATTTTGCGTTTAATTATACATAACGGTGGCGAGAAAACAAAATAGGATTAGTTTGATATATTTCCAGATGTATTTGCTTCAACTTGACTGACACATTTTTGATTTGGCTGAAACATTCCAGAAATTTGTACGAAATAATTTATTTTGTAGAAAAACAAAACAAAAAAAATTAAAAATAAGAAAAACTAAAAACAAAAACAAATTACTTTGTGTTTTTGGTATAAATATTTTTTAAAAATATTGTTTGTTTTTAATTTTTTTTTTATTAAATTTTCGTTATAAAATTGTTTTTATAAATTTTGTTTTTTTAATTTTTTTATATAAAATTCTTTTTATAAAATTTCAGTTATAAATTTTTCTTTAATTTTTTTATAACGTTTTTTATGCAATTTTTTTTTTTAATTTTTTTATAAAATTGTTTTTATAAAATTTTCTTTATATTTTTTTTAAGTTTTTTTAAAAAATTTTTGTTTTTATAAAATTTTTCTTATAAATTTTTTTTTGCAAATTTTTTTTATAAAATTAAAAAAAAAATAGCTGGCATCATGTTTCTGAAAAATTTATTATTTTTTACATAGGAATTCATTACCAAAATATTTATTCGTATTTCATCAATAGCTGGTGTGTTTTCTCTATTGACGGCGAATCATCCAGAATCCTGCCGCTGCAATGTCCGGCGTTCTCAGTGCAGTATTTTAGGTTCGCTTCTTATGTTGTAGTGTCCGTTAATGACATTAGTTTCTGCTTCTCATATGCTCAGTTTCGGTTGTACGCTGAGGACTTGAAAATTTACTCGAGTTTTCAAGCTGAGATTGATAATCTATATGCGTGGTGCGCTATGGTAGAACTCATTTTTGCTTAAAAAAATATTTTGATGCCAGTTACACCAAAATCGCGATTTATTTTGCTAGGTAAGTTTTGCAGTCTCGGTGTTATTTTTGATGCGTTTTACTTTCATTTATCACATTAACTTTATCATTTCAAAATCTTATACGACGCTTGGTTTTATTCGCCGAATCGATAGCTTGAAGCTCTCAGGTCCATACACATAAAAATTGCTTTACACCTCTTTTATTTGTTCTCTCCTTGAATATGCCACTATTATATGGTGGGTTTATCCATATGTCGAGAATATTCAATCTTCATTTTGTTTTTTAGAAAATTCATAAGCTTTTTCCCAAGTAAGCTTTGCGGTCCTATTTATTGAACCGCTGCCATGCTCGCTTTACTTCTCTCCCTAACTTTTGTGTATGGCATTGCTATATATTGGAGAACGCCAGGGTAGCTTTCATTCAGAGCGGTGGAGCACACGTCAAAAGCCTTTCGACCCATAAGCTTAACTTCTTTTCTGCTCAAAGCTATGGAAAAAATAATTGATCAATATATCAGAGACACTTATCTTAAGGATTCGCCTCTCCATGTCGCACAATACGCTTACCAGTCAGGCAAGTCTATAGTAACTGCCACATATAGCCTTACTAGCAAGATCGAAAAGGCGTTGGCAGGTAAGGAAATTGCCCACTGTACATCGGTTGACATTACGGGGGCATTCCACAACGCTTCTTTCAGCTCTATTGAGTAAGGTATGATTAAGAAGGAAATAGATAGACTAATCATAACGTGGGCTCTCATATGCTGAGGAATAGAACAACAAAAAGATAATGTGTCAAGTCAACCAAACACGATGCCCCCATGGAGGCGTTTTATCACTGCTCCTTTGGCTAATGATCATTGAAGAGCTCCTACGGACTCTCGAAGTTCCCGGATACGAAGTTCAGGGTTTTGCTCACGAGATATGCATCATGGTTAGAGGCAAATTTCACTCTACTATAACTGATAGGATGCAAATAGCTCCTGACATTACGCAAAACTGGTATCGACAGAAAGGAACAAAACATGTGTGGTACCCTTCAAGCGAAGAAGAAACCCTTAACTCTATCTGGGGACATGAAATATCCGGTGCAATCCTTGATGAAATCTTGACTTGGAAAAATCACTTATCGTACATAGCCTTCAAGTAATATACCTACATATGCTAAAGGATTTACGGTAAAACATGAGATCTTCGGCCAAAGATGATCGCATGGTCTTATAAGACCATAAAAGTGCCAATGAACACCTATGCTTCTCTGGTATGCTGGTCAAATGTAGACCAAACTAAGACATACTTAAGATAATACTTAACAAGGTAAACAGAATAGCATGTCTGAGCATAACGAGAGCAATGCGAACCTCCCCACAGCGGCTGTAGGAATGGTCACTGGACTCATTCCACTCTATCTTGTTGCCAAAGGGTCGGCAGTCAATGCAGCCGTAAGGCTTCCTATCTATTCCAACTCCAAGAAGGTAATCTTACAGGACATATAAGAATTCTGGGTTCAATCCTGAACTCTCCGTGCCTGATAGCCCAGAACAAAATGGAAAGGAAATTAGAATTCTCCAATAATTTCAAAGTGGCCATTAGTGACCGCTCAGCGTAGAGAAACAATGAAGTATCTTTAAAACATGCGCCCTTTTGGTGGTTTACTGATGGGTCCAAAATGGAAGGCGATAGTTACGGGGCAGGGATTGTCGGACCACATTTCAAGAAAGCAATTGCAATGGGAAAAACCACTTCCATTTTCCAGGCGCAGGTCCACGCCTTAGAGCTGTGTGCCAGAGAATGTCTTCGTACATGCACGCGTTGTGCCAATATCAACATACTTTCTGACAGTCAAGCAGCTCTAAAATCGCTGAATAGCTTCTCATTCCAATCAAGGTTGGAACTGGGAATGTTTTAGAATCCTTAACACCCTAGCATCAAGAAACTTTGTTACCTTAATGGGGAAGGGAATGAAATGGACGGAAATGAAGTTGCGGACACTTTAACGAAAAAAGTGGCAAGCGCTGCCTTCATAGGTCCTGAACCTTTCTGCGGGGCTTTCAGCTACAAAAGTGCCTTTCTACGTGAGCAGGTATCAAATGGAAAATATAGGTGCGATAGAGAACGATTCTTGTAGACTCTGCAAAGAGGCACAAGAAACAGCAGAGAAGGTTCTATGCGACTGCCCAGCAGTGGCATGACGCAGACTAAATTACCTGGGAAATGGGGCTATAGATCCAAACTTCCTGGTAGAAATGAAGTCTACAGCAGTTTTAGGATTTATTAACAGCCTAAAACTGTTTGAGCAGGCTACTGGCTGCACAATAGACCTATTCAGGTCGCTGCGCACAAACAGCCAATCATAAGAACAACCTAGAAAACATTGCATTTCTTAGTCCGTAACATTTTTGATTTAAAAAAATAGGATAATAATTTCCATTATTCACTATTGTAAAAAACACACTTTCTTAATAATTGATTTTTTTTTCATTTTGTGTATCATTTTTTATTTTATTGTATTTTTTTAATTAAAATGTTTTACTAGTAATTCATTTTACTTTACTTTATGTATTAACAACCCAGAAAACATTTACATTTCTAAAAGAATTTTCATTAAAAATTATAATAATAAATTTCACTATTTAACAAAAACCGAGATTGCCATTTCTAGTTGTAAATTATTATATGTGTATATTCGCTCGGATGCGACGCAATGGGCGGTTTGAACTGTGGGCCTCCACGGTCGCTCCGATGAAATATTTTATATAAAAAACAGAAAAACACAGCGTGTCAGTATATATTTTTGTTGGCTGACACGTCTGGTGGCTCCTGGTTGTACAATCCAAGTGAAAGTTAAATTTAGAATTTAAAATGAAAGTAACCTCGCCGAACAACGTTTAACACGGTAAACGTTTTAACTGTTCGGCGGGGAAATGCCAGGGTTAACGGCCTTCACGTTGCAGCGACTGGAAACGGTGGTTAGCAACAGTCGGAACGGTAGGCGCAGTTACCATTAGGGTGGCTAAAAATTTATATTTAATATTAGGGTGCGGCCTAAACATGCCGGCCCCCTTGCGATAAGCAATGATTATTTCAGGACGGAGGTGTCAGCCAACGTTCGGTATATTGGTGCGACATCGGAAGCTGTGGCGCCGTCTGAAATGCTGTAAAGATATGTAACTTTATGTACGTGGATTTATTAGCACACAAAAAGTAAAATTTATTATATTTCAAAAAGTTTATTCATTGCAGCTTTGTATTATACAAAATAAAAATAAAAAAGTTTAGTTGAGCGGGCAGACCCCGGACAGTACCCATCCAAATATAGAGCCCTGCGCCATCAGGGTGCTGAGAGAGCGTGGCAGGGTCTCCTGTGTCATCACGCTGGCGTAAATTTCTGCTCCTATCACTAGGCGGATAGGAGTGGATTCGAAAAATTTGGAGTCCGCCAGTCGCATATGTACGTAAGGCGCCGCTATACCCGGGTCGACGCTTCGGAAGGGGGTGACGCGCTGAAATCCTGGTACCACCGCAGCATGGGTGACAACGCGCTTCGTATTACCGTTCCTTCCGCGAATGGTGATCACGCACCCCTCTGGCCTCCTACCTGGGTACTTAATAAGCCCAGGTCCCTTGCGAGGCCGCTTGCGATGATGGTGACTGGGAGGCACGCGTCGATGAGGGCGCGCACCAGATGAAGGCGTCCCCCAGCCTCAATTTTGATGACGGCGGTTGGCATGATCGTCGCCACTGGGCGTAGCGCCTGGCCTGGAATGAGGTCGCCGGCGCGGAATGCGGGTGGTAATGCTCGCTGGCGAGGCCGAGTCGCCAGTCGAGCATTGCGTCGTGGTTGTTGGCGCACTAACGTCGTTCGCGTGCGTGGTCGAAAAGGCCTAGTTTCCGCTCCACGCTCGCGCCGACGTTCGTGTTGTAGCTGGGGTCGAAGAGGCCTGGTCTCCGATCCCCTGTCCATTCTGGTATGGAGAGGCGTTGTCTCCGATTCACGCTTGCGCCGACGTTCGTGTTGTAGCAGGGGTCGAAGAGGCCAGGTCTCCGATCCCCTGTCGATGATAGTATGGAGAGGCGTGGTTCCCGCTGCGGCCACAACTGGGCGAAAAGGCCTAGTTTCCGCTCCAGCCGTGGTTTGATCGGGAATCGGTGTCTCCGCAAGATCGTCCGACGCATTGACTGATACCACGTCGCTGTCTTCTTCAGCGACTTGTTGGCTCCACGAGCGTCGCTCCTCCGAAATATGCAGCATGGTATGATGGTGGTCGCCGCATCGTCTGCACCTTCCCTCGCTTGTGCAATTGCGAGACTTGTGGGCCATTGACAAGCAATTGGCGCAATAGTGACCCAGAAGCGCTTCCCGAAGCCGCTCAATCGGGCTTTTTCCCCGGAAGACGGGGCAGAGGCGTACTGGGTGCCTTGCGTCACACAAACGGCACGCTGTCGGGTATCGTTGAGGGTGGCGACTGGCCCTTTGTTTCATCACACTGTAGCGAGTCATTCTGAAAAGATATTATATACATCGGAGGGTGGCGAAATATTTTTAATTAGTTGGTTTTTTTTTTTAAACGAAGATTTGTGTTGTGTGGTGCATTTGGCTGGTCAGTGCAGTGCTGATCACAGCGAAGGAGACTACAAAGGAAAATAGTATATATATTTTTGTTATGCACTGTGCATATATGCACTAGGCATTTTAGTAGTTTTTTTTGTTATTTGGCGATGAGAAATTTTCATAGCCCTATGAGACACCCTGCCACCCAAAACAAAAAAATGTACCTAATTGGGTACAATCACATATTAATGTCATTTTAATATGTATGTTCACCGCCAGGGGGTGGGTACATCTAATGGACATTGCGATATTCGCCGCATGGGAGGATCGTGTCTTGGCTATGTGTGGATCGTAACCAAGTACAAGGTGTCCTCCCGTGGTGTGCATGATATATATTTTTTTCTTTTTGTTCTAATTATATTTTGGATATAAGAAGAACAAAATGATAAGCAAAAGACGAAAGGAAAAAAAAATAATCTATATATATAAAAATGAATGCCATTTTTCGTTGAGACTTTATAACTCAAGAACGGGCTCACCTATCCAAACCAAATTTTTAGGCTTTGTTTGGACTATTCAGTAGATGGTTTGTGTTTTAAAATTTTAAGAATCGGATACCAGGGTCTCGAGAAATAGGCCAAAACGTGAAGCCGGGTAACCCTAGGATGTGTTTGTACAATATGGGTAGCAAATGGGAGCTGTTGATGATTTCTATAGTGTAGAGTATTTTTCATACCGTTCCGTGACTAGGGTCTCGAGATATAATCCAAAACGGGGACCCGGGTAACCCTAGGATGTGTTTGTACAATATGGGTAGCAAATGGAAGCTGCTGATGATTCTATAGTATAAAGTATTTTTGATGCCGCTCCGTGACTAGGGTCGCGAGATATAGGCCAAAATGTGTACTTACCTTTCTACTTCCACTCGTTTCGATGTAAGAATAAGCACAAAGTATTTTTATTTGAGGATGGCACATTTTGTTCGTGCTTACACTTTGTGTGAAGAGATATGTGCACGTAGACAAAAATGTTAATCAGCATGCTAAAAACAAATAAAAACAAACCTCATTACTTATTTCCTTCATGGTAAACGTTTCAAAAATTTCACCACACATATGTTACATGTTTTTTTTTTATTTAACTCGTACCTCCTTGAAAAGCTGAAAAGCGCTCAATGTATGGTGAAATTATTTTTAAAAACACACCATAAACCCATTTGTTTGGTCAGATTCATCCCACTTAGCCAGCGGATTATACGTTTTCATATTAACATTCATATGTATGTATATCAATAATAGTTTAATCATTTACTAAACGATTTGATACCTGCTTAGCTACGCTCTTTCGCTCTCAAAATTTATGAACTTTCGTCTTAACTAGCATACTTATTATTCCCACCTACAAACTTACTTGCATTATATTTATATCAACATGTAGGTATGTATGTAGCAGGCAGATCGACAAACAAAGTAGGCTTTGAAAATACATCGAACTATATTACGGTGCAAAGTAGGCTTTGAAAAGACATCGAACTACAATATATTACGGTGCATTTATTTTGCATAGAGAAATACATAAATATTTTGCATAGATAGGTATATATGACATTGGAATATAAACATCGCTGGAGCGTTTTCTTTGGCCCCATACGTTCAGTAGTGTCCGAAATTACCGCGGTGCAAAATTATTAGTTATTATAGTGTTTTTTTTTTAATAATTATTGCAGTTTGTGTGAATTTGTGAAAAGAAGAAATATAGCGCAAAGCGAATTTCCGAGCAAACAACGGTAAGTTTTGAACTGTTGAAGTGAATTACACGAATGCATGTGTTTCCTTATTTGAAAAAACATATGGTGTACCACTATTAATGTAGGCTTTTTTTTAATTTAATTTATTCCTTTTTAATTGATTGAATGTGTTTTTCTAAATATTCTTCAGAATTACAGAAATCATGATTGGTTGAGAGAGCCGAAGAACATTCATATCAATGCCATTAATTTTCAAATTCAAGCAAAACTACCAGGTGTAGTCACGACATATAAATCAATTGACAGTGCTATGAATCAAGATGAGGCAATGAATTATCCAACTGAATTTTTAAATTCATTAGAACCGGCTGGTATGCCACCGAATTGCTTGAATCTGAAAGTGGGTTCTTTGATTATATTATTGCGAAATATTAATCCACCAAAACTGTGTAATGGCACCAGATTGGCAGTGAAAAATTTATTGTCAAATTTGATTGAAGCTACGATCTTAACTGGTAAATCAAAAGGAGAAGTTTGTTTAATACCGCGTATCCCTATGTTTCCAACTGATATGCCATTTGAATTCAAACGATTACAATATCCTGTGCGTTTATCATTTGCGATGTCCATCAACAAAGCTCAAGGGCAAACACTTAACGTTTGTGGTGTGAATTTGGAGGAATCATGTTTTTGACATGGCCAACTTTATGTTGCCCGTTCCAGAGTCGGTACCCCCAGCCGTTTATTTATTCATGCTCAAAATGGAAAAACAAAAAATATTGTTTATCCAATTGTTTTGGATTAAGTTTTAAAATAGCTAGCAAATAATTAAATATATTTTTTTTTTTATAAATGAGTTTGATTTAATATTTCACTTTATACGTAGCGAAGCACGTACCGGGCCGCTAGTTATATATATATATAGATATAATTTTTCGTAGCATTTGCATACATAAGTGCATGATGTTAGAAAAACTAATAGTTTGCGTTGTTTTACGCAAACTATCCCTGGAATGTGGAACCCATATATATCATTCCTGTAGGGTATTTTTGTTTTTGTTTCTTAATCCCTAATTTCCTTAATGGCCGTCACCATTTCCTTTTCAAGTGTAGACAGCGTGTGACGCTAAGTGAAAAAAAAAAAAATTTTTAAGTGACAAGTTAACAAGGTGTTTGTTTAAAAAAATTGAAAAAAATTTAAATGTCTGGCAAACCAAAGCGTCCTCTTGCCGCATATATGTTGTGGCTCAACAATGCACGCGATCAGGTTAAGCGCGAAAATCCAGGCATTAAAGAGACCGAAGTGGCCAAAAAGGTGGAGAGAATTTGAGGCCCATGGAGGCAGCTAGATTGAAACCATGTTTGCACAAAGTTTCAAGTCACTCACATTAAAGGTAAAATAAAAATAATATGCGTAATTTTCGGTCGTTTACACATGCATTTATCGTATGAAAAGAATTTAGTGGTAGTGAAAGTAACAAAAAAGAAACTTTGCATTTAATTTAATATAATAAAATTGAATAAATATTGATCAAAATGAAAAGTCGTGAAAAGAAAAAATAAAAATTAATATTATATATGTGAAAAAGAAATAAGTGACAAATGTGCCAGTGAGTAGTGCCCAGTGAGAAATCGTCGCGCAAAAAAAAATTTCAGGTCGGGCTTTAGATTAATTACACAAGTGTTAAGTGATGATTTGTTGGCATTTCGGTTTTGCGTGTGAATAAAGGCTGTATAACAAGTGCGTAAAAGGTCCACAAGTGTGCGTTACCAGTGACGGCAATTTAGTGGATGGGCCACCCACAAGTAATCCTTGGACCACGGCAAAGAAGGAGCGCCATCAGAATTTACGTATGGAGCTCGCATTTGGATCATCATGGAGCGAGGGCGAAATATGGTATAATATTTTAATTAAATTTTTATTTATATTAAAGGTGAGTTTATTATAAAGTGGAAATTTTAATTTTGTACTAGTAGTGGAGATATTAATATTGAACATTTGTGATTGAAAGTCTAAAAAGAATTAAATCTTTAAAAAGTATATATATACGTACATATATGTTCAGTTTAGCAAAAGTTAGCAATATCAATATCAAAATCATGGAATTGCACCATCAGAAGCATCATCAACATATGTGCACAACTTGAATGCTGCCAAGGCGCAGTTTGATGAAGCACAGGAAAGCTGATGTGACTACGACCATCCCATGTTGAAGTTATCTGGGATGCCGCCAGCTGGAAGGATATCTTTAATCACCTCGTTGCCGCTGCTAAGAGGTAAATATGATAATACGTGAATGTGACTGTAAAAGTAAAAATGTGCCTTTTTAGACGTTTGTGTCATCTAAGCTTTGAGTGACCTAGAGGAGCCTATTCGAATTGGTGGGACGAATGTTGGGCAAAGCGGTGCTTACTCTAAGGGATAAATTGAAGGAGCTAAAAGCGCATTCGGTGCTAGAAATCAACATCAAGTTAGGGCGGCACAAAAAGCGGTCGCCCATGCATGCGCGATTCGTAGGGTATGATCAAATGCTATGTTTTTATTTTTATTTTATTTATTCTAATTTTTCCTTTCATTGAATAGGGAAATTCGCGTGTGCTATCTAACTTAGATTATTGAGAGTATGACACGTCGCATCATCAAACTAAACAACTACAACCAAAACGCGCCGAAAAGATTCCTTAAATGAAAACTTTGACATTGTTAAAATAGTTGACGATTTTGAGGTAGTTTAAAATTTATCGCCCGAAAAATATGTAAAAAAAATATTTTGCTTTCACCTGCATTTTTTTTTTTTTAAATGTAATAAATTATATTTTCTACAGTATCTTAATTCTCTTTGCTTCGTTACTTGGTACCTATTTTTATGTGATTATCGTTGGATAGTATAGATACATATATGTATATATATATATATATATATATCATATATATATATATATTATATATATGTATGCATGTAAGTACATTTGATGCAAAGTACACATAGGTATGCATATGTATAATTATGCAAGTCACCTCAAGTGTACACCTGCCCTTTATAGGTACAATTTATGGAACTTACTTGCATCGTTCGTAGGTTGTAGGGGTTGTTGTAGCTTCTTGGGTTTGCTAGGGTATAACAGTGTGGTGATATCAATCACCTTCTAGTAAAGGGTGAATCGCGAAGTGAAATTTGTTTCTACTGGAGAGGAATTGGATTAATTAAGATATTACGTTGAGGTTTTAGGTGTGGATTTTTCCGTTCCTTCTGGGTAAGGTGGAAGTAGGACCAATTTGACTAATGGTCTAGTCACCTGTCCCCTTTGTGTCGTGATGTCCACGACGCGGACTTGATTGTCGGGTCCAGGATGTAGTTTTACTACTCGTCCCATTCTCCATTCATTTGGTGGTAGGTTGTCCTCTTTAATGACGACAAGGTCCCCTATCTTGATGTTAGGTTTTTGTTGTTTCCACTTCGTGCGTTTTTGCAATTCGATGAGGAATTCCCTTTTCCATCGTTTGCAAAAGGTTTGATGGAGGGCTTTCAATTTCTGCCACCGATTCACAATTGAGGCGGGATTCTCGCTGGTTTCTATTTCTGGCGGAGCTAAGAGATGTCCGCCAACCAGGAAGTGACCAGGTGTGAGAGGCTCTAGATCGGATGGCTCATTTGAAGAGGGACTTAAGGGTCGCGAATTGAGACAGGACTCAATTCGGCATAAGAGGGTATTAAACTCCTCAAAAGTGTATTTAAGGCCAGAGGCTGTCTTTTTGAAGTGGGCTTTGAAGCTTTTCACACCTGCTTCCCACAGTCCGCCCATATGAGGGGCTGCTGCAGGTATGAAGTGCCATGTTAATGCCTGGTGGGCATATTTTGAAAGCGTGTTATTGCGTGCATCCGCAATAAACGCTTTAAATTCTGATCGTAATGATCGAGAAGCTCCTACAAAGTTAGTACCATTGTCGGAGTAAATATTTTTTGGACATCCTCGTCTAGCAACGAATCTCGAGAAGGCTGCTAGAAAGGATGGGGTACTTAGGTCATTGGTGGCCTCTAAATGGATAGCTTTGGTAGCGAAACAAATAAATAGACAAACGTAGCCTTTGGAAATGCGACATCCTCTGCCGCGGAAGCTTTTGATGTCAAATGGACCTGCGAAGTCTACACCTGTATTAGTGAAGGCACGCGAATAGGTGGTGCGTACCTGAGGAAGGATTCCCATGAGTTGGGTTTGCGATCGCTTTTTATAGATCGTGCAGATCTTGCAATTGTGGATGATGGATCGGATCATATTTTTAACTCGGGGAATCCAGTACTGCGTCCGAATTAAACGCAACATCAGCTGATTTTCGCGTGATACTTCGTGAATGAATTTTGTTATAAGGCGAGATAACCTGCTATTGTATGGAAGGATAATAGGATGACGTTCGTTATATGAGAGGTTGAGGGATGCGCCTAGACGACCGCCTGCCCTCATGATGTCATCTTTGTCGAGGAATGGATTAAGGGGCAATATCTCACTTTTTGTGTCAACTGATTTCTTTTGTTTCAATTTCGCGTATTCTCCACCGTAATATTGCTTTTGACTGTTTATTATTAAGCGTTTTGTCGTTGCTTTAATTTCATCAGGTGAAATTAAGCAAGACTTTGCTTGAAATGCAATCTTTGTATTAGGGTGGGTTCTTTGAGAGAATCTCATAATATATGATAAAACTCTCAAAGCCCTTGGTAAATTAGAAAAACGGTCAAGAATATCGCTGAAATTGATTGTTGTTGTTGAATATACCTTTACCTTTTTCTCTTCCATCGTTGTTTCATGGTTACATTCTGATGTCGGCCATTGTGATTTGTCTTCTTGTAGGTAAGAAGGACCCTGCCACCACAAAGAATTATGAACCAGTTCCTTGGCCGGAAGTCCTCTGCTTGCTAAATCTGCTGGATTTGATGCCGAGTCCACATGACGCCAGTTATTGTTGCCTACCTTTTCCACTATTTTAGTTACTCGATGTGCCACAAAGGTGGACCACGAGCAGGGCGGTTTGCGAATCCATGCGAGGACGATTGTCGAATCTGTCCACAGATGAACATCCAGGTGTGCTAGGTTGAGATTTTCCGTAACCGTTTCTATGATATCCGCTAATAGGACGGCACCACATAATTCCAAACGTGGAAGGGATATAGTCTTAACAGGTGCCACTCTGGTTTTCGCGAGGAGTAGGTTGAGGTATACTTGATCCCGTTTCTTCACACGCAAGTAGACAGCAGCCGCATATGCCTTTTCCGAAGCGTCGCAGAACCCATGGATTTCGGCGTCGTCTGCTGGTGAATAGTGCACCCAACGAGGTATGCGGATATTGCCAATTTCCCCATAATTCTGCATAAATGTCTGCCAGCGGTCTAATGTGACCGCAGATACGGTGTCGTCCCAATCAGTACCTTCTAACCAAATGTTTTGCATAATAATCTTGGCGGTAATTATTATTGGGGCGAGCCACCCTAGTGGATCAAAAAGTTTGGCGATTGCCGAGAGGATTTCTCTTTTCGTAAGAACATCGTGGTTTTTTATTGGCTTTGTCATAAAATAAAAATGGTCGCAATGAGCATTCCATCTTATGCCAAGTGCCTTCACCGAACTAGTGTCTTCGAAATCTAAAAAATCTTCATTGAGTAAATGGGCTTTTGGGATGCCCTTTAGAATTTTGTTGCAGTTGGAAGTCCATTTTCGCAATGGAAATCCAGCGGACTGCAAAACTTGCGTAATTTCGTCTCTGGCTGTTATTGCAGAGTCGATGCTATGGCCACCGGCAAGAACGTCGTCAACATACATGCATTTCCGAAGTATGTTTGATGCTGTTGGAAAGGAGTTTTCAACATCATCAGCCAATTGAAGTAATGTCCTTATCGCAAGATAAGGAGCACAATTTATGCCGAAAGTAACAGTCTTTAATTCGTATAGACTAATTGGGTCTTTCGGGCAAGTGCGAAAAACTATTCGCTGATATTTGGTATGTGTATTGCTTACCATTATCTGACGGTACATCTTCTCAATATCGCTGTTGAAGACATACTTGTATAATCGCCAGCGGAGGATCAGGACAGTCATATCTGCTTGCAATACCGGACCTGGATGAAGGACGTCGTTGAGGCTCAACCCATTGGCAGTCGGACATGAGGCGTTAAATACCACGCGTACTTTGGTGGAGGTGCTCTCTTCCTTCATGACGGCGTGATGAGGCAGGAAGTAGTGGTCAGTTGCATCTGCAGGTATGTTGGTTGTGATTTTCTCCATATGACCTAGCGTTTCATATTCTGACACCACTCTATTATATTCCTTTTGCAGGGACGGATTTTTCGCGAGACGCGTCTCATTCCGGAAGAATTGAGAGCAGGCGCTCTTGAGTGACGGTCCCAGCTTGATAGTTGATGGAAAATCGCGTTTGAAGGGTAAGGTGACGACATACTTTCCATCTTGGTTGCGCTGCGTAGTGGTCCGATATAATTCCTCGCAATACACGTCATCTTCAGTCTGTCTTTCCTTTTTTGGGATGTCTTCTAATTCCCAAAAGGCAGCTAGTTGCTTGTCCAATGTGACTTCGCTGAAAAGAGAAATTATTTTTGTTTTGGGTGGGTTGACCGTTTCGGCTCGACCAGTTAGTATCCACCCGAATACGGTCTCTTGGGCAAGAAGTGTACTTAGTACATTTTTCTTCAAGCCGCTTAAAATAATTTGGGGATAAATGTCTCCGCCAAGGACAAGGTCCACTGGTTCATTGACAAAGAACCTCTTATCCGCCAAAGTGAGATCTGGAAATGCTTGCCTTGTCATTGCGCTTACTAGGCAAGTTGGCAGATTTCCAGTTAATTGCGGCAAAACTAGCGCAATTGTATTTATTTTTACAAAAGGGTCGTTAGGCGACCGCAGTTGTATTGAGCACGCTTGTCTTACCTGCGCAGATATCGAATTGTTGATGCCCGAGACTTGGGCATGCAAGCGTTTAGATGGCAGGTTGATTCTACGTTTGAGGCGTTCAGTGATGAACGAACACTCAGAACCAGAATCGATCAGAGCTCGTGCTGCAAAATTAACATTATTATGGAATATATTCACCATGGCTGTTCCTAGTAGAACCCCTTTGTCCGTATTGGAATAGCACGATTTAAAATTATTGATTCTGCTATCCTTTGGCCTATTAGAGTCAAGTCGTTTTAGGGCCTCCTTGGATGTTGAGGGCAGGTCATCAGCGGGATCTCTGCTTTCCTTAAGAGCTGTTGCCTTTGGTTGAACTGCTGTAATGTGCAGGAGCGTGTTGTGTCTTGAGTGACATGTGCTGCAGTTATATGAGCTCGTACATCTAGACACCGTATGTCCTGACGACAGGCAGTTCAAGCAACAGTTGTTGCTCTTGACGCACGCGATGCGATCGGTGACCTTTAATTTCCGGAACTTCGGGCAACTTTGCAATTTGTGGTCGTCAGTGACACATAATTTGCACATATGTTTGGCGACACTTACCTGAAAGTTACCCATCCTTCTTGGTGTAGTTTCCGTATGGTGTTGTAAGATTTGCGCCTTGGGCGCTTTGTAGGCTTTAATTCCTTTTAAGCCTGACACTGTTTCAAGTGTCTGAAACCTGTTGGAAAGGAATTTGTCCATATCTGTCCACTTTGAAATTTCAGATTTGTTCTCTATCGTTTGTTCCCAAAGCGATAGAGTACTTTCTGGCAATTTCGTGGAGCATAAATAAGTAATAATTGCATCCCAGTTTGAAATGTCAATCTGATGGTTCTGTAATGATGAAATGCAATTATTGATGTCACGTTGGAGTTTTTTTATCGAACTGCCACATTCAGTTTCGATTGTCTATAGGTTAAACAGGATCTTCAGCTGCGTGTTCACCAGAATCCGTTTGTTTTCGTACCTTTCGCAGAGATTTTTCCACGCTGTAGCAAACCCGTCATTAGTGAGCGGGCATTTCCTTACAATGTCTCTGGCTTCACCCTGCGTTTTTTGGTTGAGGTGGAACAGCTTTTCGACCGGGGTGAGGCGTTTATTTAAAATGTATATGGCCGTGAACATATCGCGGAATGTTGGCCAAGATACGTAGTCACCTTTGAAAATGTCCGTATCGCACGGTGGAAGGTGAATGTTAAGTTCGCGTACTGCAAGCTCTTCGCCTTCCCGGTCTGCCTTTTCCAGCCTCGCAGAGAGGTCAGCCATCGTCGACATGCCGCGCAAATATGTGTGGTAACATATTTTATTTCTCTTCTTGATCGCGGCAAGATCCTTAGGAGAAGGACTTTCTGTTGAAAGCAAGTGGTCGTACGCGGCTTTGGCTTTTTCCCACATTGCTTTCAACTCCTCCTGTTGGATCCGGAGTGAAAACTTCGAATGGTCACTTGACGGAGTGCCATTAAAATCGGATTCGAATTCCGTCACGGCGTCGACTAAACGAATATACGTATCCATATTGTAGGTATGGGATACAAAAACTTACGCGGTATTAAACAAAAAAAAGATGCTCCTTCGCGAAATGGAGACGAATTCACAGCGAGACCCAAGCCCAAAAATGCACCACCGAGATTAAAATAACAGTATATTATGTATATTATGTATGTCTGTATATATTTATTGACCAAAAAGGATAATATATTTAAATTTATATACGAGAATTTCGCCACCCACACAATAATCAGCGGTATGTATACACCTGTGCAAAAAGTGCGCTGGGATCGATTTCAATTTACTGCGGCGTTGTTTGTGTAGTTGTGTACTCAACTTCACAGCGGGAATGTACAAGTAAAAGGAATAAGAAAAAAAATGAAAATTCCCAACAACGCGCTGTTAGAGGGTTGATCTACTTGAAAATACCGCGCGCACTTGTATTGTCTGTTTGCGGACAGACGGAGTCGTTGACCCTTTTTGATTTTTTTTGTAGTTTTCTTATTTACACCAAAAAAAGGAGTGTGCAATAAATCCACGTACCTGTTTTTTCTGGAACGGATTGTTGGTGATTTGCTTGCTTGCGATTTTGTTGGCTTGCTGCTGATCTGTTGGCTTGCTGGTGATCTTTTGGCTTGCTGGTGATTTTGGCTTGCTTGTGATTTGCTTGCTTGTGATTTGCTTGCTTGCGATTTTGTTGGCTTGCTGCTGATCTTTTGGCTTGCTGGTGATTTTGGCTTGCTGGTGATCTGTTGGAAATGGATGTTTTATTTCATCCGGCTCGAAGGACCATGTATATTCGCTCGGATGCGACGCAATGGGCGGTTTGAACTGTGGGCCTCCACGGTCGCTCCGATGAAATATTTTATATAAAAAACAGAAAAACACAGCGTGTCAGTATATATTTTTGTTGGCTGACACGTCTGGTGGCTCCTGGTTGTACAATCCAAGTGAAAGTTAAATTTAGAATTTAAAATGAAAGTAACCTCGCCGAACAACGTTTAACACGGTAAACGTTTTAACTGTTCGGCGGGGAAATGCCAGGGTTAACGGCCTTCACGTTGCAGCGACTGGAAACGGTGGTTAGCAACAGTCGGAACGGTAGGCGCAGTTACCATTAGGGTGGCTAAAAATTTATATTTAATATTAGGGTGCGGCCTAAACAATATGAGGTTTTTCCAATTTTTGCATCATTTTTTAGTATTTTATTTTCTTAATTATTATTATTTTTTACTTCTTTGTTTATGAGCAACCTAGAAAATAAACATTTTTGATTAAAAAATTATAATAATGAATTTCACTATTTAAGAAACCCTGAGCTACCGAGATACCGCGATCCCGAAATATTGGGATTTCGAGACTGTCTTCTGTCATAGTTGTCAAAAACTCAATTTTTTAATATTTGATTTTTTCCAATTTTTGCATATTTTTTTAATTTTATTTGCTTACTCATTATTTTTTCACTTATAAGTTTTTTACTTATTTATTTATTAACAACATTTCTTATTAACAAAAATTTATTTAGTAATAAAAATTTTTTACGAAGCAAAAAAAGCATTTTTGGAGCTTTTCTAACAATTTATGTGTCTCACAGGCCATTC
>JAYXIM010051339.1:5000-20421 GCA_037575425.1 Anastrepha fraterculus | reverse complement strand
TGCTTGCCGCAATTTGCAAAAATTATAATTCTTCCGATAGGGTGATTAATTTTGCGCCACCTTATTTGTATACAAAAGCCTCACAAATAAATATCATTGAAAGCTCGAAAGCTGTCCGTCTGTGCTAATTTAATCTCCTAAAATTCTACTTCATTCAAATATTTATTAGCACTCAAATTCTTCTTCATTTGCTCACGCACTTTGCGCCACATTGCCCAAAGAATTTCGACAGCCAAACGTTAAATACCACGAATGTAAGTCAAGTCATTTATTTGCAGTGCGCCGTGTCTATGAGAAGGATGTTAAGTAGCTACGTATGTTTTTTTTGCTTTTTTCTTATTTTTTACTGTTTTTTTGTCTTTCTTTTTTTTCTCTTTTCACATGCCACAGTCACAACATAGCCTGTCAGCTGTCATGTCGTGCCGTCATTTGTAAATAATGCTAAACATTAAGGCATGTTCGTGACCTTGTGTTTATGGTACTTGTACCGTTAGTTGTGGGCATTGGTGGCAATAGACAGGCAAATCAACGGTATTTAAGTAATACTAGTGGGCAGTGAAGAATTTTCTCATGCATACATACAAACATTTATACGGAGTTACGAAAGCTGCTGTAGTTTGCATATGTACGTGTCTATGTGTGCAAGTATATACCTATTTATGTATGCATGTTTGTTTATATGTATAAATCTACATGTGTATGTGTGCATGCATTTACAACAACTATCGCCTCAGGCGCGTGTTCGTGGTCATTTGGTCATAATGGCCATGACTACAGTCCAGTCAGTTTGTGACTTTTGCCTTAACGCCTAAAAATATGCAAGTTAATGTACCTTATAAATCATCCATTTTAGACAGGATAACACCAACCTTCAGGTCAGGCGCGTTAGGACTGGCTGCTTTGTTGTTGCAAACATTAATTTTTTTTATTTTTTTCTGTTTTTTTTTGTTGCTTTTGCTTAATACTTTTTTCTAATTTTATGCCTTCACTGGTATTAGTACTTTTTTCATTGTCATTTCGTAGCAATTGGTGTCATCCGCTTTCACTAGGTTTTTTTTCTGTACTTATTTTTTACCGCTTTTCTTTCACTGTTTTTATTACACATTTCACAACTTTTTGCCTTCCACGCCCCACATTTCGTCCTATCATCATTTTTCAGCACACACTTTTTTCACCTTTTTTTCTTCTATTGTTGTTACACATCACTTCACAGTGGACTTAATTGTGTAAGGGAGTTGCGACGCAAAGCGAAAAAGGTCTGCTAAGTTAGTTTTCTTTGACGGCTTGTTACGGAATTCTTTGTTTTTCTTTTAGCTTCAAATTTTATTCATGATACTCATACGCCCAGGAGCTCGATTAACTTGGTTTTTTTCTCTCTGCTTTTGGGTTGTTTGCTCTTGGTCGAAATCTGTGTTTTATTTATATTTGAGTTACGGCTGCTTTGATACCAGCTAAACCGATATGCATTTGTATGTGTGTGTATGTGTGTTGCGACTTTTGATAGTATCACAATTTTGTCAACTTCATTTGCGGCGCACAGCTGTTTACACGTATAAATTGTCTGAGTGGCCTTAACCGCACTTTTTCTAACTTTTTCAGCGCTGCTTTTTTAATTTTTTTAGTTGTTGCTCTGTTTGGTTTTTATAAATTACTATATCACTGGCATCTTTTGTGTTATTTTAAATACTAATGACATCATTGCAGGCAATTTTGAGTTGCTTTATACCTGCAGATATTTAAAAAGACGATTACAGGTTAGATGACTTCGTTTGTATTCCTGTGGGATGAACATTTTTTATATAAGTTATGTTATGCATGCAGTTATTCGAATGGAGTTGGTTGACAAGTCCTTGGTATGCCTGGTTTTGAGGCAGTGCGAGAAACCACAACTTGAGCTTGTAAAATTAGCTTAATTGGATTTTCTACTGCAGTTCCAGTAAAGCCACTTATTTAAGTGCAGTTATGTTCCAAAATTGTTTGGAAAGTTTGCGTGTTCTAATACAGCAAATATCATTCGAAAGTATTGGGTTGCGGAATAAGTTCAATGCGTTTTTAAATTTTATTTTATTTTTTTCAATGATTTGTTTGCTGTTTGGCAAAGGGTTAGAATTCAATCGAATGATTTAATTCATGAGAGTTACTCGAACTCGAATTTTTCAATCAAGTCGGCAGCCTTAATGCTTCCTGATGTTGAAGATGGAATTCAGCAACTCAAAACATCAACAAAATCTGATATAGATGGGCTATTTTCGTATCTTCTTAAAAACTGCTCTGCAATCGCCTATCCACTTTTATTAATGTTTAACAAATCTCTTGAGCGAAGAGAATTCATAGATATCTGGAAAGTAACAGCCATTAATCCAGTATTCAAAAGTGGAAATAAAAACAATATTGCAAATTATAGACCAATTGCTAAATTATCCACGGTTTCAAAATTATTTGAATTAATAGTGAAAGTAAAAATTTGTTTTGCAGGTAATCGTTATATTTCAGCAGACCAACACGGCTTTATGAAGGGTAGCTCTACTGTCTCAAATCTTGCAGTGTTCTTTGAATATTGTATATCATCGTTTAAAAAAATTCAAGTTGACACTGTTTACACAGACTTTTCAAAAGCATTTGATAAGGTTAATCACTGGGTTTTAATTTCCAAATTGAGGCTGTAGGATTCCATTCCACTCTTTTAAAATGGATTAAATCCTATCTCTCCTCTCGGAAATGTGTTGTCAACGTTGATGGAACTTCATCTATTTCTTTCATTGCACCCTTTGGTGTACCCCAGCCTAGTATACTGGGACCCCTACTTTTTATAATTTTTGTTAATGACATTTCTAGTTGTTTTAATAACGCAAATTTTCTCTTGTATGCCAATGATTTAAAGATATACTCGGGGATAGCAAGTACAGTAGATTCTTTAAACCTTCAATCTGATTTAGATAACGTTGTTGCTTGGTATAAAAGAAATAAGTTTGATTTAAATGTAATATGAGCAAGTGTTTTTATATTTCTTATTCTAAATCTTCTTCTCTTATACCCACTTCCTACCACATATGTATGTGGATCTAGTTTATCCAATCGGAGTGAAGTTATTGATCTTGGTGTGGTATTTGATTCTAAAGTCTCTTATCAGAGACATTTAAATTACACCATTCTTCCGTACTTGCGTTTATTCGACGTTTAAGTTCGGATATTGTTGATCCATATATTCTAAAGTTGTTATATACGTCTCTGCTCGAGGGTAATTCCCGTAATACGCATTTTGATAAATAAAAAAAATTTGAAGGGGCCCGCATCTCAAGTTTCCCCCGGGGCCCGAATACTCTCTCCACGGCCCTGCCGACTTTATTTGGATACCATATTATGCTTGTCATATTAATAGGCTCGAAGGTGTTCAGAAAGCTTTTGTGCGTTACGCTTTGCATTCTTTAAATTTCACTGATCCATCCTATAAAAGTCGGTGCTTGCTCATAAATCTAACATCACTAAATATTAGAAGGACTATTCTCCCCATTACTTTCCTTTTCGATTTAATTAAAAAATGGGGTTATTGACTCCCCATCGCTACTCGAGAAAATTAATTTCAATATTTCTCAGCGAAGTTTACCGACTCATGATTTTCTCTGGTTAGGGATTGTAACAACTAATAATGCTTCCAGTGCTCCGAGTTCTAGAACTCTGGGAGATTTTAATTCGCTTTCAAATCATACTCGCCTGGATTTTTCTTCCACAAAGAATCACTTCAAATTGGTTCTAAATGAATTGTTAAACTAAATTCTAAGTAGATATAATCTAATAATCTTCCTCCATAAATTATAAGAACTGTTATCTTTTTCGTTCACTCTTTACAATTGAAACTAGTTGATTATAAGGTTAATTTTACTTTGATTATTTTTTTAGCATTTCTGTAAGAAATACAGTATTTTTTAGACTATTAATTGAATAAATAAATAAATAAATAAACAAATAAAGGTCTTCGCTAAAAACGCTACGAGCTTATTCCCTAACTCAGATGTTTTTTAGTTTAATAAAATGTAGACTATTTTTGCGACGCTGAAGACGAGAATGAAGTTAATTTATTTTTCCAAAAAATAAATAATAATTATTGGAGAATGAAGGCTTTCAAATGGATTTATACTGAACTCGATGGCTGACAAGGTTTTTACTGCCTTTATCTAAGCTTTTGAGTAACTGGTAAAATCAGCT
This sequence comes from Anastrepha fraterculus, assembly GCA_037575425.1. NCBI lineage: Eukaryota > Metazoa > Arthropoda > Insecta > Diptera > Tephritidae > Anastrepha > Anastrepha fraterculus. Next base: position 16,218 of record JAYXIM010051339.1, on the reverse strand, counting down.
TCATAGGTAATTGAAAGAAGCACTTAGGCATGCAATTTTTTGTGCGTCTCTCTGAACAGGCGGAGCTGGTGGCTATTCTCAAGTTCACTTTATAAAATCTGTATTTTCATTGACAGCTTAAATGCCAGAAAATCCTTGGAAAAAGCGGGTATGAAGCGCCAGCGAGTTTTAAGCGACATAGCTAAGACATTTCGTGTGAGATTGCATCTCTGCAAGGAGCTCCCCATCACTCTAAAATTTAGGCTACCGAACTACTGTCGTGTTTTCCAAGTGGAGGTAGTCGCAATTAAAGAAGCAGCAGATTGGTTGCTTACCTCTGCAATTACTGTATGAGAGGTTAATAGCTACTCCATCAGCCAGACGGCAATGTGAACTCTTACTTCGTTATTCGTGCGTTCGAAATTAGTCGATGGCGTGATTTCCTCTTGACTGCATCCGAATACTTAGATTATATTGGGTCGTCACAGTATCATAGCGTGAAACTAGCCAGCTCGGAGAGACAGAGGACAATCGAGACGGTTTCACCTCCAAATGAGAGGGCCGGGTTCCTTTGAAAACCTACGATCTGCTCTTGGAAAGATGGGTCCCACGCGAATTCTACAAGCGTTGGGTGAGCGCGCAAACATGTAAAGTCTTGAGATCCTTCTGGTCACGGGTAGATCGAGGGCACTGGAGGGTACTGCTGAGGTTAGCAAAGCCGCAACTTTCGAATTTGGTGGATGTACTTACCGGGCTTTGTCCGTTAGACTTGGGATTAGCTCAAATCCTTTTTGCAGAAGATGTATGGAGGTTGCAGTGGAGTCATCTCAGCACCTTTTTCTCAACTGGCCTGCTCTTATGGAACTAAGATTCAGACTTCTGAGGTCTTATTTTTTCGCTACATCTGCAGGTATAGCAGGTTTACACATTACACACCCGGTGATCTTCATTAGTAGTTTGAAGCGGTTAACGCAATGTAATTAGCCACCGTTTGGTTGTCATTCTCCTACCCAAAACCCCTTCTACATTTTTCTCCCCTGTTCCGGGGTTTCCACCTCTGTTTTTTCTCTGTACAAATTTGATTCTTTATCCAAGTAGCCTAAATCGTCGTGTTACGTTCTTATCTGAAGAGGAGAAGACTACACAACTCCATCTTGATTACTGTGCGAAGCACTTAAGTGACTCGATGAAGGCTTAAGCGATCAGTAGAGGCTTTTTAAGAAAATTTAGGATTCTTGGTCTAAACTTAGGTATCTAGCAATATTAATTTTTGAGAAAAAAATAATTTTATAGGATAGAGTGATCTTAAGTTTAATGATCTCCATTAGGGTTGGCCATCTAAGTGAACCTCAGCTAAATGGAAGGTCATTGTTAGGCCTCCTGATTGCAATTTACGACTTTCTAGAAATTTAAGCAATTTGGATTCCTAAGCAAGGCATAAAAAGGAGCCAGTTTTGATTATAGGCGTATCCTATGTGGTGAAGAATTTCCATATGCCGATTGTATCACATGAATGAAATAATATGTATAGGCTTGGCTTGCTGAAACTACAAACCCATGTTAGAGGTACTCGAGTAACTGCAGTCAACGTCTAAAGAACAGACGTTGCTACTCCAAAACTGCAACTCGCGCACGAGGAAAGCCTGATTAGATCCAATTTGATTTTGGCGCGTTAAATATTGTTCGCAAGTTTCAGTAAATGAGTTATACAAGGTGGCCAAAATGAAACCTCAGCTATTATTATATTCATATTTATTCAAAAATTGTCATAAACCTGTTGAGAATTACAGTAGTGTGCTATGAAATTGGCACCGCTTTCCGGATGATAGAAAAATTATCGATTATTGTACTGAGTGACCGAAGATTAGTGAGAGAGTGTGAATATGAAGATTCTTTTTCTTCTTCTTAATTGGCGCGATAACCGCTTACGCGATTTTGGCCGAGTTTAACAAAGCGCGCCAGTCGTTTCTTTCTGGTGCTAGCCGGCGCCAATTGGACACACCAAGTGAAGCCAAGTCCTTCTCCACCTGATCTTTCCAACGCAGAGGAGGCATTCCTCTTCCTCTGCTACCACCAGCTGGTACCGAATCGAATACTTTCAAAGCCGGAGCGTTTGTATCCATTCGTACAGCTTATCGTTCCATCGTCTGCGATATCCGCCGTAGCCCTCAAAGGAAGTGCCTCTGTCTCGCAGTATAGATTTCCTGTTAAACTTAGTCCATGTTTTTTTGCTACTTCTGTATCTCTAACCCTGGGCAAACCGCTGTTCGAGAGTCGCGAACAACTGTCTGGCTTAGACGTCAACAACCTAATAAGGTTCCTAAACCGCACAGACTGGATATAGTCCTGCTGCAAATAACTGTTAAACAATTTGGTAACGAGGATGTGGCAACAAAATGGTGCGGAAGCGCTAGTTGGATTCTGGATGAATCACCACTCAAACCAACCAACCAACTGTAGCTCTGCATTAACGTTTGTGCTAAAGCCTAAGGTGGGGCCTAAGCATGCTACTACCTTACAGTCGCCCTTGCTGTACAAAAATACAAACTTGTGTACACAATAAATGAAGTCATAAAATTGCCCATGTCATAAAAGTCAAGTTAAATTTCGTTATAATTTTTTTCTGTGAATGTAATAAGGCTTCTTTATTGTATTGTATTGCATTTTGCAAAATTTAATTAAATTTTTCCTTTGATTCACACTTTGAAGTAAAAAGGTCAAAGGTCAACAGTTCCCATGGAGAGTACCTTTTTTGCAACTAATTTGTGCATGAACAAAATGCTGTTCCGTAATTCTACCCTTAGCCGCAGGTAACCTCTTAGGGATTATGAGTCAGTGAGATTAACTGTAAAAAGGTGAAAGTTTGCTAATATTTATTGAGCGCTGCTTCATTCCTGCCACTTAGCTAAATGAATTTCTTCATTACTTGGCGCTTGATTTTACGCAAAAATTTCTTTCATAATAAGCGGCAAATGTTTGAGGTCCAACCCTCTTTTTCAAATGAATTTTTTGTTTTTGCTAATTTCTTCTTCTTGTGGTTACTCATGCAAATAGGGAAGCTGGACTTCCTTTCGATTACTGAAGTAAAAAATATCGGTGAAAGGTAGTTGGTTTTCACAAAGTGCAGAGAATGGGAAACGTAAATAAATTTAAATAAATAAATGAAGTTATTAATTTGAATTTGAAATTTGATTTTAAAGTTGGGGATTACAAAAAAGGAATTATGAAAGAAATTAATAATTTAAATTTCTTTGAGCCTTTTATTCCTGTATGGAACAAAGGGCCTCAATTATATGCCATAGAAATGGCAAACTTTTTCTAGTTAGGTTTATGAAACAAAAGCTATTGACTAGAATTTCTATTAATCAAATTAATTAACAAATAAAACGAAAGAAACGTCTTAAGATAAGGTTTGTAAATACTTGGTTTTACCATAATATCTCAGAGTTTCACATAAAGCCACAACCTATCAGAAAAATATTGGGAGACTCTAAGGATTGAAATTTTTTCGTTTTGTTGCGCTGTGTAATATAAGTCGGGGGTTTAAGTATATTTACTCAGGGGCTAGAACGTATTCGAATTAGACATTATTATTGTAATTTATTATATTTTTGATCAAAAAACTTTGCCACGATATTTTTGCTAAATTTAATTAAATTAGATAAGATTAAATTTGATTCGAATGGATTGAATTTGAATTGAATTTGAAAAGGTCGAGCCAAGGAGTACCAGGAGATTTGGTGGCTCCTAAAACGCTCAGGCTAAAGAGCCCATTGTATTTAAAGCACTGGAAAGGGGGTAGATAGTCAAGGAGGGAAGGGGAAAAGTATCAGAGAAAGAGATAGGAAAGAATAGAGACAGAGACAGAGATAGAGATAGTTAGTCCTATGAGAATATTCCAGATTCTTTGGCAAATCTGTAAATATCCTCCAGTTTTAGAGAACGAATATTACTCATTCTCATGACATCGGATCCCAATACTCGTAGCCTTGCTCTAGCAAAGGCAGGACACTCACAGAGAAAGTGCTCAGTGCTATCCGCCTCTTCCAAGCATAACAGGCATACCGGGTTCTCGATAATTCCAATGGTAGTCATATGCTGACCCCATGGGTTGTGTCCTGTAATGATGCCGACCATCAACCGAATATCTTTCCTTCTAAGTTTTAGTAGAAAGTTTGACAGTTTTCTGTTCGGACTTGTCACAAAACACTTTGCAGTTCTGCAGCGTTCCAGACCGGACCATCGCTCTTTATGTAGATTGCCTACATAATCGCTGATCCAATTCTTGATTTCTGCCGGACTGATTCCGATTATTGGCTCTGGCCCTAGTGGGGGCACCGCTGATCCACGGTTGGCCAATTCGTCGGCAATTTCGTTTCCTTGACCACCGGAGTGTCCCGGAACCCATATAAGTACAAGTCTGTTTTGTCTTGCAAGAGAATTAAGCTTCTTCTTACATTCTTGAACAATCTTTGAGGTTTGCTTCGCGTTCTCCAGGGCCTTCAATGCAGCCTGACTGTCACTGAATACTCCAATCTGTTTCCCGCTCCATCGCCTCTCGATTATCCATTCGGCTACTTTTAGGATGGCAAAAACTTCTGTTTGGAAAACAAATACCATTCCCCCCATAGCGTAGTGATACTTATTACTATCGTTTAAGTACCATCCGGCTCCAGACCCTATTTCATTCTTGGACCCATCGGTAAAGAAAATATCCGTCAAACCTCCCTGAATGCATTCTGGATTGCTCCATTGCTCACGCAATGGAAATCAGAACATCAAATTTCCTTCCAAATGAAACTGTGGGTATCAGGTCATCTTTAGGTGCCAAAAACAGTGGATACTGCTCCGACAGCAACTTAAAGATTTCTCTGTGTCCCGAAGTTCCATCTTCGTGCCAGAAACCATATTTATGGAGTCTACACATTGCTTTTATTGCTTCCTGTTGTATCTTAAGATCCAGGGGGAGCAAATTAAGCATAGCATTTAGGGCATCACCAGAGGTTGTACTCATGGCACCCGTGATGCATAAACATAGACTTCTTTGCAGCCTGTATAGTTCCCGGATTGTGGACTTAACCATGCTCCGTCGCCACCAGACCACAGAAGCGTAAGTGATGATTATTCTGATAAGTGCTGTGTATATCCATAGGACCACAGCAGTTTTCAGACCCCAGGTTTTGCAAAAGGCTCTACGACATTGCTGAAAAAATGAAAGTGAAACGTGTGTCTCCCAAGTCAGCTTCTTATCCAAGATTACTCCTAGATATTTAACTTCGTTGGAAAGACCAAGTGTCACACCTTTCAGTGTCACACCTTCCAATTTCCGTTTTCTCGTAAACAAGAATATGGCTGTTTTGTTCGGATTAACGGAAAGACCTTGTCTCATGCACTAGTCATCGATTTTGTCAAGAATCCTCTGCACTTTCGTGCAAAGCCTCCTTAAGGATTTATCCGATGTTAGCGCACAGACGTCGTCCATGGATTGGATTAGATTAATTTGGAGTCGAATAGACGAAATCATATAAGATTATTTTTTATGGTATTAGGAAAGATGGATTAGATTAGATTCGGTTATATTAGCTTTTATAATATCGTGTTATATTCCTTTAGATATGATAGACTAAATTATACTCGATAAGAGTCGATTGTATTAGACGAGATTAGGATCGATTCGACTAGATTTGACCAGATTAGATACGAATTTATTAAATTGATTTGAATGGATTTGATCACACTCGACTAGAATCGATTACATTTGACTATATAAGATTAAGTAAGTTTAAATTAGATAAGACTGCACAGTATTTGCTTAAGTTATACTAGATAAGATAAGACTAGGTTTGATAAGACTCAATTAAGTTCGATTAAAAAGGATTACCAGCGATGATATTAGATTAAATTGGAATTGAGTAGATTAGTTCATCTAAGATTATGTGATAACTGGTTAGATAAAAAGGATTAGATTCAATTAGCTTGCAGTCGACTAACTTGATTCGAATGGATTAGATCAGACTCGATTGGAATTAATTAGAAAAATCAAGTTTATGTTGCCTTCCGTATTTACATACACAAATATGGCCACTACTTCGCATATGCTTGTGACCGGGAAACTGAAAAAGTAGCAAGCCGATTGAATTAAAATTCACACAACAAGTTTGCCTTGAAGTCAATTAGAATAAAGTCGCACGATTAACCGAGAGTTGTTGCTGTAGTCGAGCTATTACTAAAAACCGTCCTTATGACCAGATTTGGCTCAAAGACAAAGCATATATTAACTGCATGAAGGGAAATATTTAGCACGAAAATGAATTCGATAGATTTCGCTGGAGTTGAGATATTTCCAGAAACCTTATTGACGGTCCAATTTAGCTAAAAGTTAAAAATACTAATTTGATAAAAAAATTCCCGGAATTAACGCCAGGTGATAGTTGATTTTTGATAACTAATTTGAGTTCTTATTTTGTTTTTTAAGTTGCCGCATCTGTGATTAACATTCCCACCTAAATTTTATCTGCATTGCTTGACATTTGTAAAAGTTAAGTCGTCTTGAGTAAATCTCTTTCTGCAAGTAGTTTCTACAGTTTCAAAAATGGACTTGAATTTGCAACAAAGAGTTTGTATTAAATTTTGTGTTAAAAATGTTTTCGATGGAGCGAAAATCTTGAAAATGTTTGCAAACTGTGTCGGTAATGACACTCTAAAGAAAACAGTCCCATTAACTCTTCAGAAGAGCTCATGACTCCTTCGAGGAAGACGAACGTAGTAGCAGGCAGTCTGTCGAAATATCAAACTGATGAAAATATCAATAAAGTTAAAGAAAAGGTGACCAATAACCGCAAATTAACCATCAGAGAGCTGGCAGAGGACTTGAATATTTGAACATTGCTAACGGATCCGTTCAGGACATTGCAGTTAATGATTTAGATTTGCGCCATGTTGCTGCAAAGTTTATCCGAAGTGCAAAAAAGGAACCGCGTTGATATCTCAAAATACATGATTTCGAAGGCTGAATTCGAGCCAGCATCCATCAAGCGCATTATTACTGAAGACAAGACGTGAGTGCGTCTGTTTACGAGTACAACACGCAATCCAGACATCAGGCGAGTGAGTAGAGAGCACCGAATGAACCAGGATCAAAAAAGAATCAGCTCGTTTTCAATCAAAAAAGAAAGCGATGCTCTACTCACGGTTTTTATAGATTACAACGATATTGTACACCACGAAAAGAGCTAGAACCAATTGAAACCAACACGGAAAAAGCTGGAACCAATTGAAGTATATTGCCAAAAATCGCACAAGTTGATGCTCTGTAGCGCACGAGGCGATCATAAAGATCTGAAGAAGAAGAAGATTACTTGCGCAGAATGAGACGAACTAGTGAGTGAAGTGAAATAATTTGTCAAAAAAGAAAGCATTTGTGGGAAACCAATTCGTGGATTTTGCATCATAAAACACACCGTCTCACAGTACCATCATTATCCGTGAATTTTTGATCAAGAACGAAACGAGTACCATTCAAACAGGCATTGAATTCTCCTGATATGGCTTCTTGCGTCTTTTTTCTATTTGATCGAGTCAAAAAACCACTACGCGGAACGCGTTTTATAAGCCGGAAGTAAGTAATGCGAGAATCGAAGAGCTCCTGAAATGCTTCGAGAGCTGGTTGAAACACTCACATAAGGGCGCTGCAGTTGCTGGGGAGTACCTTGTAGGCGATAGTAACACTTTTGAGGAATAAACTTGAACTTTGAATTTTCAGAATATTTTCCGGGAACTTTTTGATCAAAGCTGTATATATATTAGCTAGAGGAATAGAAATATTTAATAGCAAAATTGACTGCATAGGTGGCGCTCTGGTTGGCATATTTCTCTTTTAAAGGATTTTTCAATAACAGGTGTTATTTGTTGTTGTGTGTGTGTGTGTGTGTGTGTGTGTGTGTGTGTGTGTGTGTGTGTGTGTGTGTGTGTGTGTGTGTGTGTGTGTGTGTGTGTGTGTGTGTGTGTGTGTGTGTGTGTGTGTGTGTGTGTGTGTGTGTGTGTGTGTGTGTGTGTGTGTGTGTGTGTGTGTGTGTGTGTGTGTGTGTGTGTGTGTGTGTGTGTGTGTGTGTGTGTGTGTGTGTGTGTGTGTGTGTGTGTGTGTGTGTGTGTGTGTGTGTGTGTGTGTGTGTGTGTGTGTGTGTGTGTGTGTGTGTGTGTGTGTGTGTGTGTGTGTGTGTGTGTGTGTGTGTGTGTGTGTGTGTGTGTGTGTGTGTGTGTGTGTGTGTGTGTGTGTGTGTGTGTGTGTGTGTGTGTGTGTGTGTGTGTGTGTGTGTGTGTGTGTGTGTGTGTGTGTGTGTGTGTGTGTGTGTGTGTGTGTGTGTGTGTGTGTGTGTGTGTGTGTGTGTGTGTGTGTGTGTGTGTGTGTGTGTGTGTGTGTGTGTGTGTGTGTGTGTGTGTGTGTGTGTGTGTGTGTGTGTGTGTGTGTGTGTGTGTGTGTGTGTGTGTGTGTGTGTGTGTGTGTGTGTGTGTGTGTGTGTGTGTGTGTGTGTGTGTGTGTGTGTGTGTGTGTGTGTGTGTGTGTGTGTGTGTGTGTGTGTGTGTGTGTGTGTGTGTGTGTGTGTGTGTGTGTGTGTGTGTGTGTGTGTGTGTGTGTGTGTGTGTGTGTGTGTGTGTGTGTGTGTGTGTGTGTGTGTGTGTGTGTGTGTGTGTGTGTGTGTGTGTGTGTGTGTGTGTGTGTGTGTGTGTGTGTGTGTGTGTGTGTGTGTGTGTGTGTGTGTGTGTGTGTGTGTGTGTGTGTGTGTGTGTGTGTGTGTGTGTGTGTGTGTGTGTGTGTGTGTGTGTGTGTGTGTGTGTGTGTGTGTGTGTGTGTGTGTGTGTGTGTGTGTGTGTGTGTGTGTGTGTGTGTGTGTGTGTGTGTGTGTGTGTGTGTGTGTGTGTGTGTGTGTGTGTGTGTGTGTGTGTGTGTGTGTGTGTGTGTGTGTGTGTGTGTGTGTGTGTGTGTGTGTGTGTGTGTGTGTGTGTGTGTGTGTGTGTGTGTGTGTGTGTGTGTGTGTGTGTGTGTGTGTGTGTGTGTGTGTGTGTGTGTGTGTGTGTGTGTGTGTGTGTGTGTGTGTGTGTGTGTGTGTGTGTGTGTGTGTGTGTGTGTGTGTGTGTGTGTGTGTGTGTGTGTGTGTGTGTGTGTGTGTGTGTGTGTGTGTGTGTGTGTGTGTGTGTGTGTGTGTGTGTGTGTGTGTGTGTGTGTGTGTGTGTGTGTGTGTGTGTGTGTGTGTGTGTGTGTGTGTGTGTGTGTGTGTGTGTGTGTGTGTGTGTGTGTGTGTGTGTGTGTGTGTGTGTGTGTGTGTGTGTGTGTGTGTGTGTGTGTGTGTGTGTGTGTGTGTGTGTGTGTGTGTGTGTGTGTGTGTGTGTGTGTGTGTGTGTGTGTGTGTGTGTGTGTGTGTGTGTGTGTGTGTGTGTGTGTGTGTGTGTGTGTGTGTGTGTGTGTGTGTGTGTGTGTGTGTGTGTGTGTGTGTGTGTGTGTGTGTGTGTGTGTGTGTGTGTGTGTGTGTGTGTGTGTGTGTGTGTGTGTGTGGTGTGTGTGGGGGTGTGTGTGTGTGTGTGTGTGTGTGTGTGTGTGTGTGTGTGTGTGTGTGTGTGTGTGTGTGTGTGTGTGTGTGTGTGTGTGTGTGTGTGTGTGTGTGTGTGTGTGTGTGTGTGTGTGTGTGTGTGTGTGTGTGTGTGTGTGTGTGTGTGTGTGTGTGTGTGTGTGTGTGTGTGTGTGTGTGTGTGTGTGTGTGTGTGTGTGTGTGTGTGTGTGTGTGTGTGTGTGTGTGTGTGTGTGTGTGTGTGTGTGTGTGTGTGTGTGTGTGTGTGTGTGTGTGTGTGTGTGTGTGTGTGTGTGTGTGTGTGTGTGTGTGTGTGTGTGTGTGTGTGTGTGTGTGTGTGTGTGTGTGTGTGTGTGTGTGTGTGTGTGTGTGTGTGTGTGTGTGTGTGTGTGTGTGTGTGTGTGTGTGTGTGTGTGTGTGTGTGTGTGTGTGTGTGTGTGTGTGTGTGTGTGTGTGTGTGTGTGTGTGTGTGTGTGTGTGTGTGTGTGTGTGTGTGTGTGTGTGTGTGTGTGTGTGTGTGTGTGTGTGTGTGTGTGTGTGTGTGTGTGTGTGTGTGTGTGTGTGTGTGTGTGTGTGTGTGTGTGTGTGTGTGTGTGTGTGTGTGTGTGTGTGTGTGTGTGTGTGTGTGTGTGTGTGTGTGTGTGTGTGTGTGTGTGTGTGTGTGTGTGTGTGTGTGTGTGTGTGTGTGTGTGTGTGTGTGTGTGTGTGTGTGTGTGTGTGTGTGTGTGTGTGTGTGTGTGTGTGTGTGTGTGTGTGTGTGTGTGTGTGTGTGTGTGTGTGTGTGTGTGTGTGTGTGTGTGTGTGTGTGTGTGTGTGTGTGTGTGTGTGTGTGTGTGTGTGTGTGTGTGTGTGTGTGTGTGTGTGTGTGTGTGTGTGTGTGTGTGTGTGTGTGTGTGTGTGTGTGTGTGTGTGTGTGTGTGTGTGTGTGTGTGTGTGTGTGTGTGTGTGTGTGTGTGTGTGTGTGTGTGTGTGTGTGTGTGTGTGTGTGTGTGTGTGTGTGTGTGTGTGTGTGTGTGTGTGTGTGTGTGTGTGTGTGTGTGTGTGTGTGTGTGTGTGTGTGTGTGTGTGTGTGTGTGTGTGTGTGTGTGTGTGTGTGTGTGTGTGTGTGTGTGTGTGTGTGTGTGTGTGTGTGTGTGTGTGTGTGTGTGTGTGTGTGTGTGTGTGTGTGTGTGTGTGTGTGTGTGTGTGTGTGTGTGTGTGTGTGTGTGTGTGTGTGTGTGTGTGTGTGTGTGTGTGTGTGTGTGTGTGTGTGTGTGTGTGTGTGTGTGTGTGTGTGTGTGTGTGTGTGTGTGTGTGTGTGTGTGTGTGTGTGTGTGTGTGTGTGTGTGTGTGTGTGTGTGTGTGTGTGTGTGTGTGTGTGTGTGTGTGTGTGTGTGTGTGTGTGTGTGTGTGTGTGTGTGTGTGTGTGTGTGTGTGTGTGTGTGTGTGTGTGTGTGTGTGTGTGTGTGTGTGTGTGTGTGTGTGTGTGTGTGTGTGTGTGTGTGTGTGTGTGTGTGTGTGTGTGTGTGTGTGTGTGTGTGTGTGTGTGTGTGTGTGTGTGTGTGTGTGTGTGTGTGTGTGTGTGTGTGTGTGTGTGTGTGTGTGTGTGTGTGTGTGTGTGTGTGTGTGTGTGTGTGTGTGTGTGTGTGTGTGTGTGTGTGTGTGTGTGTGTGTGTGTGTGTGTGTGTGTGTGTGTG
>JAYXIM010051337.1:0-12467 GCA_037575425.1 Anastrepha fraterculus | reverse complement strand
CGGTACAAAAAGCGCTGTTTATGACCGCTGCTTATGTTTACAACCGCGTGTTGCTCGATAGCGGGCGAGATGCTGAGAAGCACGTTGAATGCGACTTTCTTTCTTTCTCGTTGAGCTCGTGAGGCTCTCAGGCTCCCAATTCTTTGAATGGAATTAATAGAGAATCTTTTTATGATCGCAGGTAAATTTTTCTGCCAATTCACAACAGGTATGGCGACCGTTCTCTTTCAAAAGTGATTTGAGAAAGTGAGATTCGCTATTTTTGAACTTTGAAACCCACTTCAGTGGTTGTCGTTAATACATTTTTCAAAAGCAGCTCGCGTTTATTTCACAGTTGCAAACTATTCGGTTTGTCTTTGGAAATAGTACCGCACAGTTTCAAGCTGAATACTTGCGCAACGTCTTCACCTTCGTCTTCGCACTGTAATCACTTTGATATGGTGCCCATTTACACAGGGAAACATTTTGTTCGTGATAGAAAGACGGACAGGAAAGAGAAAAGAGATTTTGTCTACCGCACTGGCGACACGTGTTTTGCTTCTTACTCGTATTTTCAATCTTAATGTTGGCTGAAAAACAAATTTTGTCAGTTGCCTCATTCGCTTTCGTCCTTTGTTGGGAAAAGTTCTGAGTTGTGGGTTAGTTCAATCAAATGGAAGAAATCAACGATGACTAACATAAGAACGCTGTTTGGGATATATAATATAGGATAATTTTTGCTAGTAAAGTAAGTATGATTTAAAAACTTATGACTTGTGGCCGCGAATGAAACATGAAAAGAGAATTTCCAGTGTCTCCCTTCCAGATGTCTCCGTGCGTAAATCGGCACCTACTGCGAAAGTTTTTCTACTCCAACTTCGGCTTCGCTTCCACTCTGTCTGCTACCTTAGAAAAATAGTATTCACATTTAATGACAATGCTTGTGCCTTCTGATTAAAACTATTTGGTTTGTGTATGAACCACCCTGTGTGTACTGCATACATACATTTAAGTAGCAAAATATATGCAAACATGCAGACGACTACGAGTATATTACGGATATAAGCGAATTCGTTCGAATGGGAGAGTGGCAATGCAAATTCAAATGTATTTTAGCGCCTTTGGCCTTTAGCACATAAATAATACAGTAGTACATTTATGTTGTATGTATGTATAAATATATTAGTGTGGAGTTTATTTAATTTTTATCGCTTTTGGCAGATATGCAGAGAGTAGGCTTAATAGTGTGCAGGCATATTATATTATACCTGATCGTATGTTACGAGGTGCCTCCGGCCCACTAATTCTTGAAGAAAACATTAAACTAAATCTTGCAACAATACATATTTATTATGTTTTATTATATTTATCAATACAAATCATCTTTTAGTTGTTGTTATTTTTTTTTTTTTGTAATTTGAAAAATCGAACCAAAAAGCACCGAGAGCTTTGGTAAGCCTATTGTATTTAAAGATCTGGAAAGTAAAAGGGTTCATAGTCAAGAAGGAAGGAGAGAAGTGACAAAAAGAAAGAGATACCATAGAATAGAGACAGATACGGATATAGCTAGTCCTGTGAGAAATTTTCCACATTCTTTGGCAAATCTAAAAATACTCTCCAATTTGCGAGAACGAATATTACTCAATCTTAAGACATCGGAACCCAAAATTTGTAGACTTGCTCTAGCAAAAGCAGGACACTCAGAGAAAAAAAGCTAATACTAATCGCCTCCTCTAAGCAAGACATGCTGACCCCATGGGTTGTGTCCTGTAATAATACCGACCATCAAGCGATAAACTTTTCCTCCAAGTTTTAGAAGACAGTGCGACAGTTATCTTTTCGGGCTTGTCACAAAACTCTTTGCAGTTCTGTAGCGTTCGAGACTAGGTCATCGCTCGTTATGACATTGCATACATAATCGTTGATCTAATTTATAATTCCTGTAGAACTGATTCCAATTATTGGCTCTGGTCCCTGTGGAGTAACGGCTGATCCACAGTTGGCCAATTCATCGGCAATTTCGTTTCATTGAACGCCGCTGTGTCCTGGAAGCCATATAATTACAAAATTATTCCGTTTTGCGATAGATTTAAGCTTCTTCTTACATTCCTCAACAATATTTGAGGTTTGCTTTTGCTTTGCCTACTCCAGAACCCTTAGTGCAGCCTGACTAAAGGCTTCTCAATTATCCATTTTGCTACTTACAGAATAGCAATCATTCTCGTTTGGAAAACATTTGCCATTCCTCCCATGGCGCAATAATATTATACTTATTGCTATCGCTTGACTACCATCCGGCTCCAGAACCTATTTCATTCTTGACCCATCGGCAAAGAAAATTTCCTTCCATATGAAACTGTGGGTACAAGGTCGCCCTTAGATGTCAAAAGCAATGGATGTGGCACAGATAACATCTTAAAGATTTCTCTGTCTCCCGTAGTTCCGTCTTCATGCCAGAAACTATATTTACGGAGTCTACACATTGCTTTCATCAAGTTGTTGTTAGTGTTCAGTTTGATTTCAAAGCGTGTACATGACCTTCTAAGGTAACCTATAACGGTATTCAGTCTTTCTTGTGCTTTTGTTGTATTTTTTTACATCAAATGACTTTCTGAGATGAGCTTGCAGAATGGATGATAAATTGTGTAGGTGTTTATTATTCATTATTTAAATTATTATTTTAACATAAAACTTAAAATCTTTGATATTTGAAATTTATTTAAAGATGTGTAAAATTTCGTCTATTTTTCCGATTAGGATTGGGTAATAAAGGGGTTTTCAATAAGGGCGGGTAGATGTTGAAATGGAATAAAATGGCGTTTGCTGTGTGGCACGTAGCGCCGTCCTGCTGGAACTACATGTCGTCTAGGTCCATATGGTTCAATATGGGCCAAAAGAAATTGGAAGGGCCACCACGTCTACCGAAAAATGGGCGCAATGCGCACAACGTTTGCTTTAATGAACACTCATTTTGATAATAAAGTTTTATCAGTTGAGAGTGCTGTTCAATCGTGTAACTTGCCATGATGATTTTGCATAAACAACTGAATAATAAACAAAAGATTTGACAGATGTCACCGAAACAAAATGGCTGCCACAGGGCGCCAAAATCGACCCACGCCAATTGAAAAACCCTTTATATGAAAAAAAGTGTTCCCGTGCTATCGCTCCACCTTAATGTATATGTATACATGTAAAAATTGACGTGCCTACGTATATATACACATATTACTCATATCTATATGCCTGGCAATGAGTACAACATACAGATGTATAGAAGTACTTATATGTAGCACGGATGAATATTCCATTTTAACATATGAATTTATCTAAACACTTGTATATACCAATACATAGACAAATATACAGTACCATAGAATATGCAAATTTGCAGCTTCAGCCACATTTTATGACTTCCCACCATTTCAGTGGTATTTTCCGTGGAATTTATTTCAAAATGCTTGCAGCAGTGGAATGCACATTCGTCTTTCAGGTACTGGTACTCCTACAGGTTTTCTTGCTGCAACATAATCCAAAGCATATTTTACAAATTCTAGAATTTATGCAAACCCACTAAAGCGCATTTGAAAGTAAAAGCTAAAAATCTCTCTCCCCAGAAATCCCTCAATATAAAGCTAGGTATATGCATTTATTATGTAGCAGACATTTGATATTCTCCATTTTTATATGCTAAGTGTTGCGTATATGAACTTTCACACTAACGTGACGACGAGTCAGCTGCCATGAAGAATGTAAATTCCACAGCAGCACCTTCGAAATGTACCAAACGTTATACGAGCAATATAATGGACTCCCGGCAGTATTTGTTGTTGTATTTCTTTTCTACCAAAACTGCAAATACATATCGCTTATTTACATACCAATAATTTACTATGTATCGGCACAAAGCGCTTGATTCAGGCACCTTTATTTCCAGCGCCTATACCTTCTGGGGGTCTTTCAACCATCTGTGTACCAGTCCAAGGTACACTCTTGGAGTTTCTTTTCAAATGCAGGTCTACTCCAGTTTAACTTAATGTTCAGTTCAATTCTCAATTCTTTTCGAATCTGCAGGTCTAGTCCAGTTTAACTTAATGTTCAGTTCAGTTCTGAACTTCGATTGATTACTTTTCAAATTTGATTACTCTAGTGATATCACCTCTGGGTAGCTAGGGTAAGTGCGAGCTGCAGCCTCAGCACTTCCATGTTTTTAGGTGATATCATTTTTCCTCTCCTGAAGCCTGCCCTGGCAATATTCAGCACGGTACGCTTGGCTAATTGCTGGATAACTCAAGCATCACCTCCATCGCAGCTGTGAGTCAAGTCCGCATCGCTCACTTAATACACACACATGCTAAGCGCTGAAGCTTAGTTAGCGCTGCCCGCACCGTCGAGAGAGTGACCACCGATGCCCAAGTGACGACTACACATGCCACCATTTGTCCTTATTATCATGATGTACATCCATTTTAGGATTCTTGGGCTACACCACAAGATTTTCCTGCTAGATGTGTGCAGATCGTCAAAGCGTTTATTGCGTTGGACAAGGTGGCGTCAGCATGCCTCGTCCAGCTAAGCTTGGTATCCAAAACAAGGGTGTTTATGGTGACAAGGAAGATTATTCTGCAAATTGTTGTAAAAACTAGTTTGTCTTTCTACCCATCCGACAAGGTATAATATTCTAAGAATGATGTATGTGAATAGACTCAGCTGGTAGCCCAACATAATGAAACATCGATTCCAAAAACTACTTTTTTAGTGCCTGTCATAATTTTAAATTCCATAATTTTAAATTTATCTCTGACGACTATTAAAGTGCATGCCTTAGCACTTTTCAGCAAGACTTTGCAAAATTTTAATTCGAGATCAGGAATGATGTTTGCTGCAGTCAGAGGAGTTAAAGCATTTCAAGATTAATTTCCGTCGGAAATTTTAAGTTTTCGGAAACAAAACGTCGCATTTTTATTTTGATGGCCACTAAAGCGGGAATAGAATAACTACCGAACATATTTTGTTCTCTTTGAAGGAAGTCAATAGGTTTTGCGATAGGTTGTATTACTTTTATTGTACGTATTCTTCCAAATATTCAATTCGTTCTTCCTCGTTAAAAGTAGATATTTCCAGCTTGAAATCGAAAGTGCCAAATAAATGATTCTGCTGTTGACCCCAAGAAGTGGTTGATTTATTTCGCTAGATTGGCTTAATGTCATCGTTAAGTACATCAAGAAGCCTTTTGATCAACAAACTAATGGATAACAAATTAATATTTGACAACGGACATAAAATATAAATACAAATGCGTTTAGAATCTAAACTTTAGATAAAAATCATGCTTCACTCAATATTTAGGTTAAGTGATAATGCAATCGGCGGCCGCCGTACCCGAATGGGTTGGTGCGTGACTACCATTGGGAATTCAGAGAGAGAACGTTGGTTTGAATCTCGGTGAAACACCAAAATTAAGAAAAACATTTTTCTAATAGCGGTCGCCCCTCGGCAGGCAAACCTCCGAGTGTATTTCTGTCATGAAAAAGCTCCTCATAAAAATATCTGCCGTTCGGAGTCGGCTTAAAACTCTAGGTCGCTCCATTTGTGGAACAACATCAAGACGCACGCCACAATTAGGAGGAGGAGCTCGGCCAAACACCCAAAAAGGGTGTACGCGCCAATTATATATATATATATATAATGCAATCTTTTTTTCACATTTTTTTTAGTAATAAAAGTTTAGTGATATTAAATTTTTTTCCACTATCACTTAATATTCATTGGCAATGGATTTTGCATTTTAATTACCTCTGAATATGTAGTGGTAGCGCAATTTATTTGTAGTGCAAAAATGCCCTAGCGCGACTTTCCCGGTAAATCTGTATTAATTCCACACCAGCATCGTTTCATCACACGAAAAACAATATTTTGTGATTGATTCATAATAATATGAAAAAGTTTCGAAAAAAGGACTAGTAGCTAAATTCAAGTATTGTATCAAGCAGCAGCTGCCATAGCCGAATAGGTTTGTGCTCGATTACCAGTCAATGGCAAACCTCCAAGCGTATTTTTTGTCATGAAAAAGCTCCTCGTAAAAAATTGTCTGCGTTCGGAAGCGCCATAAAACTGTTGGCCCCTCTTATGTACTACTCAAATGGCTTGATAAAGCGGGAATTTTTGGTTTGGCAAGCCGCTTCCGTAGTGCTTTTCCCGCCTATAAGAGGAGAATAGTGTCGGTATTACGTTGGTGTTACGTTGCCCTTTTGCTTGCGCTTCTATGTTAAAATATTTGCGTTGCAAATTTACATGTCATACAAAATTTTCACTCACTCAAACGCCACAAAAGTGCAACAGACATGGGCGGGCTCGAAATGAATGGCTAGGCAGTAATTTTCATATACCACATAAAATTAGATGTTGATAAAAGTCAGACTGACGCTACGCGCAAAGGTGCACCTACATGCATGCATATGGGATGCAGCAGAAAGTGGCACAAAAAACAAAAAAAAAAACAAGAATAGCAAGCAGTTAAGTGGGAGAAAACATGGGAGGTGTCTGGAAGGTTAAGTAGATGCAAAAGTAGAGTAACAAAAATGGCAATAAAATAAATTTACGAGTCACTGCGGGGCCAATGCGTTGCGTTTTGGGCAACGGAAAATGAAGCTGAGAAAACTATTTGCATTCCAGGCACACATTGGGGGTATACACACTGCATTTGCTTGTGCTTGGGATTTGGATTGTTAGTCCAAGGGTTGAATATGAAAAAAAAAATAATAATACAAATTTCTCTAATACACGCTGCTCATCGAAGGTCAATAGCAAACCGCAGTGCAAGGTAGTGTGGGGTTAGATTCTCACTTACACGTAAGCCGCAATCGGGAGTAGAGGTTTTTCTGAAACTAAAAATTGGTTTCTTTGCAAAAAAAGTTATTTATTTACGAATAAATTAAAATATTTTCTTACGAATTTTATTAGGAAAAAAACTGAAGTTCTGATTAATTGTGGAATATAACTTCATCTAACTTGTTGATGTTTTCTCTTCCAAAATAAACTACTTAGCCATAACTTGCCTTGCAATTTTTTCCGTCATGCCGTTTGCGTGTAAGTCCCTATGACCTGGAATACGAGTTAGATAGAGTTTGTTCTGCTTAGCCAGCTATGGGAAAGATCGGTCACTCCACAGCTCTAATTGTAGCCTGCCCAACACTAAAGATAAATACTTCTCCATCTTCCTTGCAGTTCTACGGGTGTTTTTTTTAGAGGTTAGGTTTTCAAGATGAAATAAAACGTATATAATTTAATGTTATGGCCAAGAATTTAGCTTTATTATAAAGATAAGGGTTTGCCATTATGTTTTAAAAATGATTTCGAGCAAGTGGCCGCCGCGGCTGGCTCGAATAAATTCCAGCCGAGAGGCCCAATTTTCGACCACTTTTTGCAGCAATTGGGGCCGTATGTCAGCAATAACGCGCCGAATATTCTCTTCCAAGACGTCAAACGTCTCGGGCTTATCTGCGTAGAGAAGCGACTTCACATAGCCCCACAAGAAATAGTCCAGCGGTGTTATATCGCACGATCTTGGAGGCCACACCACAGGTCCACGGCGCGAGATAATGCGCTCACCAAAAGTTTCCTTCAATAAATCGATTGTTGCGTTGGCTGTATGGCATGTAGCGCCGTCTTGTTGGAACCAAAGGTCGTCCACATCAACATCGTCCAATTCAGGCACGAAAAAGTCATTAATCATGGCTCTATAGCGCTCTCCATTGACTGTAACATTATGGCCGGCTTCATTTTTAAAGAAATATGGACCAATGATTCCCTCTGCCCATAGAGCACACCAAACAGTGACTTTTTGAGGATGTAACGGCGTCTCAGCAATGGCTTGTGGATTATGTTCACTCCAAATGCGACAATTTTGCTTATTGACATACCCATTCAACCAAAAGTGAGCTTCATCGCTGAACAAAATTTTCTTGTGAAAATCGGGATCGGTGGCCATCTCGTTTTGGGCCCATTCACCGAACGTGTGACGCGCTTGATGGTCGTTCGGCTTCAATTCTTGCACGAGTTGGATTTTGTAAGCCCGCAAACCAAGATCCTTCCGCAAAATCTTCCATAAAGTGGATGGGCACATCTCCAATTGCTGCGCGCGATGGCGGATGGACTCATTCGGGTCTTCTTCGATACTCTGCTCCACAGCAGCAATAGCGTCTTCGGTGCGCACTAGTACGACGTCTCTGAGGATGCGTATTATCCACTAGAGCAAACGTGGTGCGAAACCGATCCATGGTTAATCGAATTAGTGACTCTGATGGACGATTATGTCGACCGAATATTGGACGCAGCGCGCGATGCGTCGCGCGAACCGAACCATTATTTTCGTTATAAATTTGCACGATTTGCAAACGTTGTTCAGGTGTAAGTCTATTCATTATGAAATGGCAAACCAAACTGAGCATAAATCAAGTGACAGCTGTCAAAAAGACCATCTACGTAAAAAGTAGTGCCAACTTGAAAACCTAACCTCTAAAAAAAACACGCTGTACTAAACGTTTTGTTTTTTTATATTTTGTGATTTACATCCTTCTGCGATGGTATCGAACCTATAACCTAATGTTAGAATGTCTCTCACAACAAAAAGAACGACGACAAAAGACTCCGCACAAAATAAATACATACCTACATAAATCTTTGCGTACGCTTGTGAGCTTTGCTGTTGAGATATCACATTCTCCAAAAGCACTTCGCGCTTCGAAAGCAGCTGAACCCTGGTAACAACAGATATCGCTAGTCCGCCAAGTTCAGCCCTAAAGTCCTATTCAATTGCATAAACTGCTACTACTACGCCATAGTTACCCTGCCATTCAGATGCAAGCAAGTTTTGGCGCCAGTGCGTCGCCAGCATGAATGCCAGCGTGAAAATTATGAATAGCAGGGTAAAGGGTTAAATACTCAATGACACAGGCGAGCCACGCTGGAGTAAGGCTGGCCTTACAGCGCTTAATGGTGGCACACAGCAGCCGGGTAATACTTAGTTTTGTATGTATGAATGCGTGCACCCGGATATGCACACACTTATACATATTTGCTCGCAGCTAAGAGCTTGTGCGTTGTCGGCAGCTGCTGGTGAACGCGGATTGTCTAGGCGCATCACTTAGAGTTTTTTTTTGTGTTTTGTTTTTTTTGAGAAATTGTGGCGCTTTTAAATTGAATTTATGCACTTTGCACTTGTTCCACTTCGTCTTACATTTTAGCCAAAAATTCAATTTGCATGTAATAAAGCACTCGTCGCTTACTATCAATCTTCTGTCTTCGTGTCACTTTGCAGGCATTCAACGTACTTTATTTATTTGACTGCTGGGAGAAGTTACATACCCGAAAATGGTATAATAATAGCACCACGTCGATGCAAAGAAAAATAGAGAAACGAAGATATATAAATAGCATGCGATATGGCAATTAAATTTCACGTCTATTTAGAGTTGGTTTTCCAAGTAGCTACACACACACACACAACACATACACACTAATTACTCAGCGCTTTGGTATAGCAACAAATCTCACTTGCACGCGTTCCATTTCTGTCAAACTTTTTTGCCATTTCATACTATTCTGCAAAGTCAAGCTACGGTTCCGAAGTTCATTACACCCGATCAATGTATGCTTGACTACAGCGATTTTTTTTCTATATATCCTATTTGTTAGCGTTACATATCATTTCCGTTAAATTCGGCACATTTTAGCAAAATTATGATTTATTTGTTTGTACTATTTTTCCACGTTTCTTCAAATGGCTCATCACTCTACGCAGCAAATGAATCGGCAAAAATGTAAGGTTATCGCTTAAACTACAGTTTCATGACCGAATACATACGCATTTCTGCCCCGCCACCCATTTGCGGTATACAACAACTAATCGCCGTTGCTTGGCGTCCGAATTTGTGCGTTCTGAGCATCTTATAACACACATTTGCCAGTTAAGTGGCTAAAATAATTAACAACTAATACAGTTAATGCGAAATTAATCGACAATTCAAAGCGAGCTATTATGGGGCGCATTGTGGCTTTGGGCTTGTTTTCTTTTCCTTTTCGTGCCTACGCCATGGCGTATGAGGATTTATTTTTATCCGTTACATGAGCCAAATCGAGCTGAAAGGCATATGGTAATTATTTATATACTTATAACTGTGCTTTGCTGCCGTTCATTGGTAATTTGTTCGACTGTTGTACTCTCAGATTATTGCCTTGTGCCCTTCTTCCTACTTTTCTTCCTCTCTCAGCATTTTCCGAATATAACTGGACAGCCTCCGTATTAGCACGTTGGAGATGCTGTTTAAGTCCTTTTCTTTCTTTATTATCTTTCTTTCTTTATTTTCTTATTTAGTTATATTTGCAATATAATTCCGTAATTTTCAATCCTGTTTTTCCATTCTTAATCCGGCAAATTTCGAGTTCACATAAGCTGGTAGGTACATACATAGGTAGGTAGGTTCGATGGCAAGAGTACCACAGGTACACTACAAATAGCACTTACGTGCCGTTTTGATACCATAATGTGGACCACTATCTGCGATTTTTAGGGAAGAGAAAACATAAACTGCGCCCAAATACATTTTTTGTGACGTCTACAATTGATTTGCTTTCAGTTGCAAAGCAACACTCGGATATGTCGTATGCGTGGATTCGATGTTTTCAATATAATATAAAGATATCAGAAGCTGCCGTAATAACTTAACAGACATGTACAGTTTTAAGACGAAAAAATAAAAAAGTGCAATACCCTCGCATTTTGTGAACTTCCATCCCGTTATTTAAATAATTTGTTTGTTAAAAAAACAGATCTTTATTTTAACGATCCTTGAATTCTACGTATTCTGAGCTTCAATTCGCTTACTGCTACCATTATGGAGCAAAGATTGTGATCGAATTCCTTCAAACTTCAAATTTTAGTGTAAAAAAATCAGTTTTTTGACACAATTAGCAACGTCTATTGAAGCTTGCTTGGAATACTGTAAATAACAAATGTAAAAGGGGTTTCGCGTCAGCCAGCTAAAAAATTAAAGGCTAATAGGCGGCCGCCGTAGCCGAATGGGTTGGTGCGTGATTACCATTCGCAATTCACAGAGAACGTCGGTTCGAGTCTCGGTGAAACACCAAAATTAAGAATAAAAAACATTTTTCTAATAGCGGTCGCCCCTCGGCAGGCAATGGCAAACCTCCGAGTGTATTTCTGCCATGAAAAAGCTCCTCATAAAAATATCTGCCGTTCGAAGTCGGCTTGAAACTGTAGGTCCCTCCATTTGTGGAACAACATCAAGACGCACACCACAAATAGGAGGAGGAGCTCGGCCAAACACCTAACAGATGTGTACTATAACTGACGTCCAGCTTATTTATTTTTCATACATTTAAGTTTATATTTATGAACTTTTACTCACTGGTGATGCAAGATTTGTCTTAAACGCAGTTGTTACCAGCTAACATCTTCCAAACAGAAGAAATTCAAAAAAATCAAAATCCAAATCGATGCTTTTGCAATTGCGATTTAGCTCACTAAGTATCTGGTTTATAAAGAAAAAATTAACATGATTGGATATTGCAAATTTAACCCGAAACGAGTAGTGAAAGCGTAATACTATGCGAAAAACACTAAAGCTTATTTATTCAGAGTTGTTAAAAAATTTATGTTTGGCTTATTATTTAACATAACAGCCGGTCTTTTCTGATCTCTAATTCGTGTTTTAGAGGCAAAACTGATAACACAACTCTCTGTTCAGCTTTTTTTAAAGAACGGAAACTTCCCACATCTGCAGCGTTTGTAAATCTGCTACGAAAAGGGCAATCAGAGGGGGACAGTAAGGCACATCTGGCCTTATAATCAAACAGGCATACGAAAACACCCTAGCAGGTGTCTGTTGGTTGACTGAAATGTAAAATTTCATAGCATAACAAACATACGAATCCCACTGATAGCAACGAGCTGAACTAAGTTTGTCGCAATAATAGAGTGGCATGACCATAAGTTTTTTCCCCCTCCAGCGACCCGCTTCATTAGACCTAAATGCACTTATGGTTGCCATCTTCTTGTTATGGAGATCTACTGGAATAACATGTGTTAGCGCATTAAGAGCCTCCCTACGACCTAATCTGGACCGTACCAGATAATAATAAAAAAAAATTCATTTCAACAATACTTCAGTTTTCAAGTTCTTAAAGAATATAACTTCGTAAAAAGACCCACAGAAATGACATACAAATCAGGTTAAAATTTAATTTTAAAAAATGTATAAACCGGTTTTGAGCATTGATCACAATCGAAGGTTCGCTGATATTGGGTTTGAAATATTGGCCGCGAAAACCAATTCTCTTTTTGTCACGTGCGAATACTTTTGTGTTTTGTAATTATCTTGAAAATGAAAAATGATGACCTAAGACGGTCATATTACATCATAAATAAATCGATTACATATGCATAAAATGCGTTTAAGTTGTAAAAT
>JAYXIM010051336.1:0-27451 GCA_037575425.1 Anastrepha fraterculus | reverse complement strand
ACGAGTTACATGGTTCATTTGATGAGCACAATTTTTGACTACGAGTACTTTGTCCGATAAATCTTGTCGGTTGACGTCAATACTGGTTTAAATAATGCAATAAATCAATTGTTAAGCGCACTGTATGACAAATTTCGCAAATTTAGTCAGCATGGCTCAACAGCACTCGCTATTCACCGTAGTGACAGCTTCTTCCTCATTTTGAACGAATAAGCATCAATGAAGATGTCAGTGCTCTATGAACTCCGTTAACATATTTATTTTTCTCAAAATGCACTTCCACGATTTACAAGCGTTGTTCTGTGGTTAAACGCGTGCAAAATCTTACTGAACAGAAATGTCAATACAGGTTGCCATTCCCAGCTGTCAAACCACAGAATTCGGCACCCGGTTTCGCATGAGAGCATCAATGCATGCTGCCCGGCAAGTTCATCGGTTACCTCGTGTCCGGTAGTATTACGCAATATATGTAGATGCATATAAGATCCAAAATGGTGTTGGTGGAGATATGCATAAATATTTGTGTACTCATTCTCAAAGCTAAGTTCCTAGGAACAAAGTATTGTTTTAATTGCAGTACTTAAGCTAGAAGTTTACATTGTAAGTCCTTTACTTACGCAATTTCTATACAGACATATTTATGAATGATATGTCACAATTGCTATTGGTTCAGCCCCAGCAACTGTGCAACTACTAACTGTTGCTTCAAAAAGCCGAAAACAATAGTTGCGAAATTCTCTCTCCACCTAAACAGAACTAAGCTACGATAGCTGGTTGACTTGATCAAGCGGCACAAGCCACTTGGCTCAAATACTTACTCATTTAGCTGGCAACTACAACCCATGGTCGGTCTTGATCGCTACCAAAATGTTGCGCCAATCGCTTCTGCATTGCGCACGTTGACGCCAGTTAGAAACAGCAAGGGCGGTCAGTTCATCGTCGACTTTGTCTTTCCAACGTAGATGAGAACGTCTTTTTTGCGAGTTCCACCATTGCATTTCGAATGGAGCACCTTTGCTGCAACGTTGCTGTCCATTCGCTCAACGTGTCCAGCGCAGCCGCTAAATTTTCATGCGTTCTGCTACTTCCATGTCGGCGTGCAGTTTGTCGCGGTTCCATATTATTCGATATGTAACATTTGCGCAAATCGGAATTTTTCTCTCGAAAGCTCCTAATAATCGTCCATCGGAGTTCGTCAATGTCCAGGACTCAGCACCATATATGTAGTAAGACCGGGGGGATGAGTGATTGGTACACCTTTTTTCGTGTATCAAGAGAGAGCTCTGCTTTTCAATTGCCTACCCAGCCCAAAGTTGCACCTGTTGGCAAGTGTTATTCTTCTCTGGGTCTCCTGGCTGACGTCATTGTTGATGATAATGCTGGATCCTAGGTAGATAAAGTCCTTGACGACGCTGTCGTAGACGTAATTCGTAATTGTCAATGGCAACCTGCTGTCCGATACGCTTACACATTTTGGTTGTTGACACAAGGTACTTTGTCTTGCCCTCGTTTAGCGCAAAACCCACTTGTCGGGATTCCTCTTCAAGGCTGGAGAAAGTTACAATGACTGCCCGCTGACTAATGCCAACAATGTCGATATCATCAGCGTAAACATAATGACACTTTTATAGAAAATAGTGCCTGAGATTTCCATGTTCGCGGCGCGAATAATTTTCTCCATCATTAAATTGAAAAAATCGCATTGTCTGAAACCCCGCTTCATTTAAATGACACCGAAATATATTTGCCAATTTTCACTGCGCTGGAGGTGTGAGCTTTACGGGAATGCCAAATTCAGACATGGCGACATACAGGTGATCCCTTATCAAGCTGACGAATGCAGCTTTATAATCGACGAAGAGATGGTGGGTGTCGACTGCTTTTCTTGAATCTTCTCTAGGATTTGCCGTAATGTGAAAATCTGATCGATGGTAGATTTATTAGGCCTGAGACCACACTGATAAGGCGCAATCATTTTGTCGACAAGGGGTTTCAGCCTTTCACAAATTTCGCTTTCCAACCCCAGCGCGAGGGCTTGGCTCAAATATGCCCACTAAATAAGCATTATTGACTACAAAATATGAAAATGAATCTGCTATGTTATCTATCCATTGACAAACTACTCGAATTCATCAAGGAGTCAGGGGAGTTCAAAGAGGAATTAATAGCTTACTTCCCTCTTCTTCCCATTTTTCATATCCATATTTTCTATTATTCTTCATAGCTCTTAAGTATAATGGGGTCGATGCCTAAATGCTTGAGTCTTCATTAATGATCTCCCGCTCAATTTAAATTCATCTTTCAACCCACTCCACCTCCATCATTCACTTTCAGTACTCAGTATTTCCTCCATAGTTCGTACATTTCTAAAGAACTGTGTTTTTGAGCTTTGCGAGTGATGCTAGTCCATGCATACATACATATGCAGCTTGTAGCAACCACAGCCAAAACTAGATTTAAATGTGATGATATTCCTCCATTAACACAGGCGTTATTACCTATGCTGTAAAATATTTGTTATCACTACTTTTTATCCAATCAATTTCACTTTCTGCACGAGCCACATTGCCACTGGTACAGCAAGTGAATTTTCAAGAAAAGCGAATTTTAAATTGGCAATTTTCGCCAGCTAGTGTCATTAACCCAGTTTGGATGTAACATATCGATCGTCGCTGCAATATCGGACAACAACTTTTCCAAAGTGGATGGCGTTTAGACGCGAAAGGGGCACGAAGTGTCTAAGGCAGGTGGGCATTCAGCAGACCAGAGTCACCCCAGACGGCTTAGAGACACTATTAAGCATATGGTACACACGATTACAGTAACGACGAAGAAATTAAAATAAACAAGTTACCACTTTTCCTTTCACTGCAACGCCACCCATACACAGACAATAAATGTAATGCATATTTGAAATAAAAAGCACTGCAACGAGAAAACGATGATTGGAGAGTAATGCCGAAACCAGTTCAAAGTGTTTACATACATTTTGCTCTATGAAAAAATGTAGTAATATGATAGCAACAACAACCATTGAATAAACAATGCGAGGCAAAAGTATGCGGCCACTTGTTGCTGGCAGTAATTGAGCGGTCGTGCAACTGTGAAAGATGTGCATTGAGTAGAAGAAAGGGGGACTTCAAATGATATTTAAAATGAAAAAAAGTGGAAAAAACAAAACCATTTATGACTGCAAGAAAGATTTAATGAGATAGCAAAAATTTAAAAGCAACAACAACTGTAGTAATGGTAACAACAATTGACCAGACAATGGCTGCAGTAATAGCACAACAATAACAATATGCAGCATAAAATCATAAATAAAAAATGCAAAAACAATGAATGCTGCTGCATTTCTTTCTAAAAAAAGGTAAAAAATAAACAAAATAAACAAAAAAAAAATAATGCCAACATACTATTAACGTGTTTTGCTGTAGCATTAAATTTGATTTATTTACTGGTTTCTTATTTACCAGACAGCAAACTGCAACGTACAGAAATAGCAACAACAATCGCCTCCAGCTCCACGCATGACTCATAATGCACCAATTAGACGCGGCAGCCAAGTGAGTGTGTACCGCAAAATACTCGAACTTTATATCACACATACACACACGCACACGTTCAACGCAAACATTAAATCTGGTATATATGGTAGCGAAACGGCGAAAGGACAATGCTTTGCTTGGCCACTTAATAGCGTGGGAAGTTGGGAAGCAGCAGCCGCGCAGACACCACGCCGTTGTTGTTGCGCACATGCAAGTGGTTAGGTAGCGAGTCTAAATTGTTTAGGCGCATGCTTTTTTACACCCTCACGCTTTTGTGCACAAGGGTATTACAAATTTTGTCAATTGTGTGTAACGTGCGAGCAAAAATTAATACATTTAAATGAAACTTGGTATGCACATCTTTCTCTATCCAAGGGGTTGTTATTGAATATAGGCAGAATTGGTCGGTAGCCACGCCCACTTCTCTTAAAAAGGTAATTCGAAAAACAAAAACAACAAAAGTGTTAACCCATCTATTGTATAAATGAAGCAAAATTATTCGAATTGGGTGAAGGTGATAAGCCCCCAAGAAAAAGAAGCATGATGAGGGAAAATTTGGGAAATGGGCGGATGACACACCTATGTTTAAATAAACTTCGATAACGACTTAATGTGACTTGCTCAAACTTGGTACATATATTGCTCTTCATCTAATTTAGTTGCGGCTTAAATATTATTGAGACCACGTCCACTTTTTATACGATAAGACTGAATTTCCGTCGGTTAGTCTGTGGCTATAAGCGATAACTCCCATTGTTTATCAGTTTGTTTGGTTAAAGATTCGTGAGTAGATACAGCGCGACCGCCCCAGCCGAATGGGCTGGTGCGTGACTATCATCCGGTGATCGAACGCCGAGGATGAAACCTCAAATGTTAGGCAAAAAAAATCTTCTTATAACGAGCAGGCTGGACTACAGGCAAAGAACTGCCTGTATTGGTATCACCGGAACATGTAGAACTTGTTCCATTGCTGGCTTGCATATCGTTTTGTACTTACTTCCAATCTGCTTTTGAATAATTTCCATCTCTGTTCAAAATGCAATCAAGTTAGAGAAAGTTGGCTACTGGAGGCAATCTCTCAAGGGATATGATGACATTTTTGGGTAGTTAACAGCGTATTTCCCTGGCATCAAACTGGAGTTGCGAAATATGTAACTGAAGTTTGCGGATAGGGCATGCCTTTCAAGTAGGTAGGACGGGAAGGACGGGAAAATCTGCACCGAAATAGGCAAAATGCTCAGGGAACATGGAAGTGAGGGAGATATTAATATTTTTTCCGATAGTCAAGTCGCGATCAAGACTTTAACGAAACCATGGTGTAGATCCAAACTAATCAACGCCAGTGAGGAGGAGATCAAATTTCTTGGATGTGCAGGTAACATTTCTCTCATCTGGGTTCCAGGACTTAGGAACATAGAGGGAAATGAAATTACTGATGAGCTTGCCAAGAAGGGGACTGAATTAGTTGCAGAGAACTTCTACCCGGTTATTGGCATCCTTTTGACTGTTGTTCAAGGAGAATTGCACAAATTGTTTCTCATGAAAGCGTGGAAGAGAGGGAGCTCAATTTCTTCGTATGATATTTCAAAAACCCTTTGGTTCCAATGCAATAAACGAAGGACTCGGAAAGTTGTTTGGACTCCTCGCCATTTAATTTTCAAACTCATAGCTGTGTTTACCGGTCACTGGACTCCCATTGCAGAAGCTGTAGGGACCTTTTAGAGAAGGAGACTGTTGAGCTCTTTCTCTGTAAATGTCTGGGTTTGGCAGTTAGACGATTAAGGCCACTGGGCGCTTCTTTCTTCGACAGCCTGGGGCAGTACGCCGACCTAAATCTAAGCAATCTCCTCCATTATATCAACAACTCTGGCTGCCTCTAGTGCTACTTGGAGAGTGCCAAGATGGTACTTCAACTATTTCACCTACCTACTCACGGCCAGGCAATGGCCAATCTCCGAGTGTATTTCTGCTATGAAAAAGCTCTTCGTAAGAAATCATCAGCCGTTCGGAGGCGGCATAATACTTTAAGTCCCTGCGTTCGTGGAAAAGATTAAAATGTGTATAAGCGCAAATTACTGTTATTATTATTATACAAAATGCAGTCTGGACCGAATTTAGCACTTCCCTGCTTGTTTTCAAGTTGCATTTACTTGCATCTTTCTTTCAAATTTTCGTTATTTAATGGCTTGATGGTTTGACTTATGACCAAGGCGGGTTGACTGCTGCATTCTGCTACCCACCTGCACCTGGCAATCACTCCTCTTGTTGGCAGCTGATTTTGCTATGCACAGTGGGAAACTTTATTGCATTCCAACTATGTGGTAGCTTAGGTTGAAAGTACTTTGTTGCAATGATTTCTGTCTGGTTAGTGGTTTTATTTTCTCAAATTTTGTTGTATATTTCTTGAAAGTTTTCACGCTTCATTATTGAAGTGTTTCCACTTATTTATTCTAAGAGTACACTCACTCTGAATTTTCTTAATATATTAATTTGCAGAAATAATGCATACGAAATATGTAAATGAAACATTTGGAAAATTGGCTGCAGCATGCAGAAGTCAGCAGCCGCAGATGGATGTGTTTGTGCACCGCATGCCTGCCAAAGATATTTGGTTCAAAACTTAAAACGACCATACATACGTATGTGTGTGCATCAAAAATCTCAGCCACTTTAGTAGTTTGCGTTACTAAAGTAAAATGCATTTTTTGCCCTCCCTAGAATCACTTGCACCACAACTATTTTTCAACACCGCACAAACCATATATGTACGTATGTTAGTGCACGTATTAATGTATGCTTTCGCATCACTTTCACTTCACACACTTCATTAGAACAGAACAATGGCCGAAATTATGGTCAGCAATTGGAATTAGAAATACTTAAAAGATTGCTAGTGCTGACAAGTAAACAAAGAAAGGAAATATTACTCTGGAACTAGTCATAATCGGCTGACATGTAAATAATTGCAGTTCGTGTGTAAGTGCAGATTACACAGTGCGACAGTCAAAATCTGTATTGGGTGAAACCCATAGCTAGGAGCAGTATTAGGTGTTAATAATAGCAGGTTAAGTGATTTTTTGCAATAAGGTTTTTTCTGCTGGTTAAGCGGTGGCAATACGTAAACTCTCAAAACGATAAGGCTTATTTGACAGACCGAGAATTTGGGAATTATTCATACGAGAATTTGAGTCATCGATTGGCCACCAGCAGGCATAACCAGGCTCCACAGGTAATGGTTTGGGTCACAGTAACCGCAGATGGGCGCTCTCCAATAATTTTCATCGAGCCTGGCGTCAAGGGAAATGTGAAATATTATAGGAAAAGTATTCTGGAGATTGCTTTCAAGCCGTGGACAGACAAACATTTCGGTGGCAGACCATGGAAGTTTCAACAGGACTCAGCACCGTCTCACAAAGCTCGAGTAAAGCAAGAATGGCTAAAAAACAACTTTCCGAATTTCATGACGTCCGCACAATAGCTCTCAAATTCACTAGACGAGAATTCGAGGGATTATTCTCTTTGGACCAGTTTGGAGAGCAATGTCCGAACTAAAGATTCACCGGTCTCGAGGCGTTGAAAACGCCATTGTCCGCAAGTGAGCCAAAATACCTACAAGTCACATTCGATTTCTGAACCGTCTCAAGGCAATAGTCAAGGCAAAAGGTCATATCGAGCAACAGTAAATTGATTCTTGGTTTTGTATAGTTTCGACACATTTTTTAATTTAAATTGAATAAAAGTAGTCACAGTCAAAGTCAAAGTCACACTTCTAGCGCCGAACCCTGTAACAAATACTTAGCTCCCAGCTACTATTGGCTGTTCGCAGACCTAAAAAATGTTCACCGGTAAGAAATTTCCCTCGAATGAAGAGGTTTTCGCTGAAACTGAGGCCTTTTTTGAGGCAAAAGATAAATCTGTCTACAAAGTGGTATTCAAATGTTTGAGCGACGCTGGAATGATTCGTTGTTGCTGATTGAAATTACGTTGATAAACAAAGTTTTCTGGGTGTTTTCTTTGTTAGGCCCGGGACTTTTCAGCCCATGTGCTAAGCCGACTCTGAACGACAGATATTTTTTATGAGAAGCTTTTTGATGGCAAAAATACAGTTTCGTGCACAGAGATTCGAACCTACGCACTCCCGCATAAATAAATAGTTAAATAACTATAAGTAAATAACAATTAAACAACATTTGCTCAGGTACTTATTGCCGACTTCTTTGCTTCATATTTAATTTTCATAATTATATTGTAAAAATACCCACAAGAACGATTAAGATACAGATACAAGTTTAAAACCATGTGCAAATTAAAAGAAAACTCAATAAATATTCATCGAAATTTCAAACAAACATTTTGAGAAGAATGCAGATATATTGGATTAATTTTATTTTTAATTTAGGAAGACAGTGTGTAAATTTCAAGAGACTCTAAAATCGCGCTGATTCAAACAATTTTTTTTTTGCTGACGATGGTGAGTGTTTTCTTTCATACAAAAATTATGTGATATGGAGAAAATGCATAAGACCGGTACAAAAAGGATCTATTTAGAAAAGGCTCTAACAAAAGTATTGTACCAAATGTAACGGTGTTGGAAATTTTCTAAACATTCTGTTAAATAAGTGGGAAATTTTGATGAATGTTTGGTAATTTTTTTTTTTATTTGCAAAAATGTCAAACTAGGATTTATATCGTTATAACCAGGACACCCTCGGGATCCGTCTCTGAGTACCAGTAATGATATTAGAAATATTTGGTTATCTTGCTCAGATGGCAATAATGGCTATGACTTTAGTAATTGAAATAAGAAGCAAAAGACAGACTATAAACGACATTCATCGGGAGACCATCACCACCTTCCTAAGATCCCGACCCTCGAATGCCGTTATCGGAGTCCAACCACCACCTATCGCAGACGAAGAGCTCCAACTCCCACAAGAGTCCCGCGTAACCTTGGCACAATTACGTTCTGCATACTGTAGCAGGTTAAACTCCTACTTATCCAGAATCGACCCCAACCTACTAAACATATGTCCGGCATGTGAAGGCGCCCCTACGACACTAATCTTACCTAAAGTTACTGCTACAACAACAAAAACAACAGAAGCAAAAATTGAAATAAAATTATTTAAAAAAGCGCACAATACAGTGAATGAATGAATTTTTGTTTAAAGTATTGATTATGATGTTTAAAAATGTTTTTTTGTTATGTGATTAATATAAATTTAACATTACCACTGACTATTTTACTAAAAACCTTTAAATTGAGTGTTTATTTAGAAGATGTCAATAAAATGGAACAAAATTGGCCTGCAGTTTCGTCTACCGTAGAGTTAATGCAAACCTCACAAATGAACTCCTCGCCCAAAAAACAGCCTCACATAAGTATTATTAGCAATAAGTAATGTGCCCGGATTCTATTAAGAATATCTTCGTTTTTTTGTTTTTTTTAACTAAACTGAGTAAATAGGTGTTATTTTGTTGCATAGTGTTAGTGATGCGTGCACACATACGCATGAACAAATGCATGTGTAAAAATAAATTTCTTCGATTTCTGTGCCAAATTTCTTTTCATGCCTAATAGAAAGCGAAGCAATGAAACTGACAGGGTATGAGCCATTGTGATGCCAATAAAAAAGAATTTCAATACTCGGATATGAAATATGAAAATTGCTGCATGGCAGGAAAGGAAAGTATGCAACCGACAGATTTCCTCCCCAAAATATGCTCTGCATCAATTATCTTGACCTGAATCTCGCAAAGGCAGAGTAGATGATTTCACTTTTATTTAACCCAAATAGCTTCTACATGATGGATTAGTGTTTATTTCCATTGAATTGCACGGCGTCCCATTGTTGCCGACAGTTACGATTTTAACTCTAGAAGCTTCCCAGAAAGAGTTCGAGGGCGTACTTATACTGTAACTACTCACTACTTCATTAGAAGAGCAGAAACTATAAATAAGAGCCGCTTAACATCAAAGTTGAAGTCACATTAATTGCAATGATACCAAACCACTAAGCGTAGTTTTTAAACAGAGTGCAATACCCTTCTGAGCCCAACAGCGACCAAAAACTCCGCACCACGTAGCACCAAGAGCAAATATGTATAACGCACCGGAGAGTAATAGGCCGTAGTGTACGAAGCCACAGGCCTGGAAAACTAATGCAATTAGCACCGCAATGGAATTCAAACTATCATCGCTTGAGAACGTCAATCAGTTAAATTGTATTAGCCACCCATTGAAGGGGAAGAGTTTTAGCTACCCCTTAAGATTTTCCTAGCACTTGCACACATAACTGCGCACTATGCAAGAAGTAACAAGATTTCTTGAGTGCAAAAGGCGGTGAAGCGGTCAGATATAAAACTGTATATAGATATGTAGGTACTTATATCATCAATCATTTCAGCAGAGTCACTGAGATGATCCAGTCGAAATGGCACATTTTTCTAACCGATTACTATTCTTTCTTAGTTGGTTTGGCTAGCTTGTTCACTCCCTCGTGTTTTACTACATATGGATATATGTATGTACCTGCAACTAAATGCCGTCTCCAAAGGGCATATGGACTTTTACATAAGCGAAATTCACTCGGACCTTTGATATTACCTACCCAGTAACGATCACTGTTTTAAACCAACACAAAAACCAAAAAATCTATATTTTCTATAATTTCATGATTCAATTTCGCAGAGTACACATATCCACATGGTCGCCAACTTAATAGATTCATGAATATTATTAAAAGACTAACCGTTCTAGTTAGGGCTTGACAAGCCACTTCAGCAGCATCAACAACATGATGAGAATCGCACCTATCCAGAGGAACATGAGTATTTTACAACAAACCTTTTTCCCAAGTTATCAGCCGCTTAGCTACCTCAAAATATCAATATGGCCCCTAGATGTATTATTTTACCTAAACATGATTGCAGTGATCCAAAGTGAATCATTCCACTAGATAGGGAAAAAATTATAGCCAAGGAATATACACTAGGCATTCTTCTCAATACAAAAAGGGCTTTCAACAATCTCGAACCCGCATACGTATGCTGTCACAGGAGCCTTCATCAACCACGGGTAGAATTTGATTGACGACTTCTTGAGAAAAGAACCATCGTCTCATCTTGAGAGGTGGGACTTACAATAGCTCCCTAAAATCAACTGGAACCGAAACGTCGAAGACAGATAAAGGAAGAGGTATCGCCATAAATGCATATAAGATGACTATAGCTAAAAGATGGGGCTTAAAACACTGGTTGTACACTGCGGTTGTGAGGTCGCACCTACGTGACCCCTACGGTGTCACTGTTTCGTGGACAACGTTGCAAAATATGATATCCAAGAGCAAAGTGGATGTACTCATGGGCAGCATCCATCACAGCAGTGCTGCTACCTACCCCAACCAAGGCTTTTGAGAATATATTATACCTTCTTTCCATTGATATCTGTTTCAAATTTCCAGCTGTTTGCAATGCAATTCCTACCCTGGAAAGATTGCAGATTTAGGTGTTCGAAAATTTTCAGAGCATCTCCGGAAGCACATTGGAAGATAGTTTACACTGCTCCACAATTCTGTTTCACAAATAATTTTTCAACACGGTTCACTGGAAGAGGTGAATCGGATAACTTTAAGCACAATGAGCCAGGATTAGTAGCTATCTTCACTGAGAGCTCAAGACTAAATAATGGAGTCCGGAGTGGCACCCAGCCAGAAGTGTTGCAGCTGAGACTACGGGTACCTGATCGCTGCAGTATTTTTCAAGCTAAAAAAGGCTGCATTGTGGGTCGGAGACTCGTCCGTAGTAGCTCAACCGATTACAATCGTCTCTCTGGCAGTTAAGCTGCCATAAAATAACTACAGGGCTACTATACTTGTAATTTTAAATAAATTCTAAATAAGATGAGAAATGGGAAGTGTAAAGGCTTTTCCACTAATACTTTCTGTCGCAGCTATAGGAATGAGGAGGGAATGGAAAGCATTGAACTCTTTCTCTTTCACTATGCTGCTCTCGCTAGAGCGCGACTTCGCTGCCTAAACTCTTATTTCTTAGGATGTCTGGCAGACTTGTCTGGATGTCTGGCAATATCGAAAGTTTTCATTTTTATCAGAGGCAAAATGGTTTCATCACATTGGGAATTAGAGGAGGTGACTTATGCCCAAACAAGTGGTATCATAATTGGCCTCAAGGCCTAAATGGGTCACTCTACTTTCTCATCGAGAGTGGCAACCACCGTAATCTAACTTCACCTAATCTTCATCAGTAGTTTGTTAAAAGATCTTGTGTAACTTTTAAAGATCAAATTCTCTCCAGGATTGACGCAACTTGCGCGTTTGGAACTCTCTAGATTTTTCTCTGCACGTTTTGCTTTATATCTCTGTTGAAACGCCCTTTATACGAATGCAAAAATATATCCCGAGGTGATTTCGCTTTATCATGCGCTTGTTTATAAATATAAATACCAATCTACGAATGTCTATGAGGAAAGGGGGGAAAAATAGCCAAAAATGTAGAAGGCAACAATTCAGGCTCAATTTAGTTACTTCCCTTGCTAAAGAGAACTAACAAACACAAATAAAAATTTTAACTTACAATTTTACCTCAAAGGAAAAAATATTTGCAACAACTGCAGCCAGGCCAGAGCAGCAATTCGTTTGCTACATAGAAAACTCAGTAGACTCAATAAGCAGCGGGAGTGTAATGAAATGGTGGGGTCGTAGTAGAAAAGGGTTTAGTAAGCCCGAAGCACAATGCAGCACCATGTAGCATGTTGCCACAACACACGAATACAGAAACGATAGCAATCAAAGAGCACAATGCAAGCACATATTCGTACTACAAAAATACCTTTACATATGAAAACACTTTCAAACACTCCTGCATGTATGAACTTAAAAGTTATCCAAAAAAAAAAAAAGGTTTAGCAAAACCTACACAAAAGGCAAGCAATTAAGGCTAACAGGTGTTCCTGACACTGCAATCTTGGGTGAAAACACCGAAAATAACAACAAAACAGCAAATTTTGTAGGTAGTAGTAGTGTTAGCGGTAAACAAAATGAACTGAAACACAGGGTATGTTAAATAATTCTATATAAAGGAACAGAAATGGAAGTAAATAGGTTTACTGTACGCCAAATGGATGTGAAAAAAACAGGCAGATTGCGCACAGGTCCATCCAAACTTTAAGGATTTTTTGAAATACTAAGTAAGAGTATCTGGCAATACTGATTCGGTCTGGGCAATTTCAAGTTTAGTGGATCGGGGATGCCGTGAATAAAACCTGCAAAGGATGTTTGTGTACAGCAAAAAAATCGAAACAGCTAAGATATTTTTGCAAGAGTCATAAAATAGTGAAGTGGCGAAACTGCGTTTCAAAATGAATAGAAAGCAATTCCGAGCGCAGTATGAGGCAACCTATACGGATAGTGATTTCTCGTAACCTGTACGTGCAAGTAAGTACTCGATACTTTTTCCCGAAGAAAGTAGTTTTTTTACTCGGCGCTTTATTCGAGTTTGGTACTACCTATCGGCACTTGTTTGCGGGATTTGCTATATGGAAACGCTAGAACTATCATTCATCCATCTTGTCAAAGTAGACCATGTAACAAAAATTTCAATTTGCTGTTATATTTACGTGTTCATTTCTCTTGTAACTTCTGCCTGTAGTTGATTTTGACAAGTTGAGATTTTGTGATGTCACCAACACAGATTTCGCCCGCTGAGAAAAGCTTCAAAAAGTTGGCACCAATAAACTTACGTAAAATATATAATAAAAAGGTGAAGTGTTCTGGCAATTGCGAAAAACTTTTCTCGAAAGCGGGAAACATAATTGCCCAAAATTGGACAATATGGCATGTAGGTTATGTTGAAAGAACACAGCATAGTCATGTACATGTCCGAAATATCAAATGTCATATGCAGTTTGTAAAGAGAATTGTTTACACTTTGACTTTCCAGCTGTATAAATAAATGAAATATCTTGGAGCAATCCTCGATAGTAAACTTCTTTGGAAGTCACACGTTGCCACAA
This sequence comes from Anastrepha fraterculus, assembly GCA_037575425.1. Taxonomy (NCBI): domain Eukaryota; kingdom Metazoa; phylum Arthropoda; class Insecta; order Diptera; family Tephritidae; genus Anastrepha; species Anastrepha fraterculus. The sequence goes on along the minus strand of JAYXIM010051336.1, from coordinate 13,873 downwards.
AGACATCCAAAGCACTGACAGCCTTCTCGCAGTGCAAGAGTGTTTTTGGGACAACGTGGGGCCTTTCTCCTAGCAAGGTCTTATGGATCTACACGGCTATGATAAGACCTATTATCACCATCAGTGATCTGGATGAGTAGACTCCCACTCGTGGGAGTCAGGAGGACCTTATCGAGACTACAACGCACTGTGGTCATCTGTTGCGTCGGAGCGTTTAGAGGCTCTAGTTAGTCTACCACCACTTGATGGTTTCATCCAGGAAGAGGCATTGAAGGCCATCTGCAGGCTGAAAGACAATGGGAATTTTTACGGCCCCTGTCCAGCATTGGAAAACAGAGTAGACATGGACGTCGATCCAACGATCCTCGTCATGCCCTTGACTGCATGCCATCCAGAGTCATGCTTGAAGGGAGATGCAGTGTAGGGCTGCCGGAAGCGCAACTGGGCTCAAACTCAGAAAATGAGCCCGGCAAACACTGTTCTTTCATTTCCAAAGATGGCTCCAGGACCGAGCACGTTTCCGTCTCTGGTGCCTACGTGGAAGCAAACGGGACAACACTACACTTCGCTCTTGGAATGCATGCATCTGTGCTTGAAACGGAGGTGTATGCTGTTCAAGAGAAGATGAACTTTGTTGTGGAAAACAGATGGAGAGGCAGATCTGTATGTGTCTGTAGCGAGATCACGGCTTCGCTTATGGCCTTAAAGGACTTTTTAAACCACTTCAAGGGTAATCGATTCCTGTAAATGCAGGCTGAACTATGTCGGTATACATAATAGCCTGATGCTAACATGGATCCTGGGACACGTCGGTACCGCGGATAACGAGATCTCTTACTATCTATTTAGCCACAATGGGCTCTGAGACCAACTTCCTTGGCCCGGAACCCGTCCTGCAACTCCCTTCTGCAGCCATCAAAGTCACGGTTAGCAAACGGGTTACTCTAACCCACAAGCGAGCTTGGCAGGCTTAGATGGACTAAACTGACGTTACCTGTCATGTCCGACCGACTGTCGCAGCTCCTTCTGCCACTAAGAGGGTACTGTACTACTGGAGCTGGTTTGGACTGATGACGGGCGACTTTCTATAGGCAAAGCACATTTCACAGGTTTAACAAAGACTAATCATAGCTTAACATAAAAGAAGAGAAAGAATTAAAAATAAAATCATATTTTCCGCCCTTTGTCCATATCCTTTTGGCAAATGAGTGCCTAACCGAATCCATTTATACAACCGCGTAGTGATCATCTATTTGCTAATAATGTAGAAGATATTTCTCGTTTATATGCGGCTATCACAGCCATACTTGAGCCATTTATTCGAAATTTGTGGGAAAATTCAAAACCGCAACATAAATTTAATGATAAAAAGTGTTTTTCTCAACAACTAAGTATCTATTATATTTGACAAAGGCGAGTACTTTTCGAAAGCACTGTGCGTTGAAGTTAAACCCATACATAAGCCGCAATAGAAGCCCCAATTTATCTACTAAAGAACCATGAACAAACGTATCAAGTGGTGAATGACCAAATTAACTACTAAACATGAAGGGTCTTTCAAGTACCAGTTTGTCTTTTCGATGTCGATTCTCTTCGCGAAATATTCAATGGCATTTAGGCATAATTGGGGTTCGAAATTATCCAACCAAATATAAAGCTTAAATACACATAAGTAAAATGATCCCTAAATTATTCAAAGGCGTTGCATTGGGCGATCTTTACATCCATATTACTGTAGAATACATGAATTTATTCTTCCACGGAATTTCATTTGCAATAAATTGACTGTCTTGTTGGATTTGTGTCATGCCGCCCCGTTTCTCATGATCCATACCATCAGCAATGGGCATGAATTCTGTTAAAATTGCAGTTAAAGGCGTTCAATTGGCAAATTTTGATCTTCAATACTTTTTCTTGCAACCGCGTCACGTAAATTTCATTGAACCGCCGAGACAACCCGCGAGAGCTTTAATGCCTTGTACAGAGGCAGCCGACTCACTGTTTTGGTTTATCTCTTTTATTCCTAGCGCTGTTGGAGGTTTATATAAATATTAAGCAAATATCTTGAAAATTTGTGAAATATAATTTCCACAGTTATTTTTCACGGTTCTCGAGCAAAATCGAATTGTACATCGGGGTAAATTTTAGATTTTCTACCTAACATTTTTCCAAGGAGATGTCAACGCACTGTAATAGCAGGCAAAACAATGCATTGACAAATAACTACACTTGAACTTGAAATACCCTGTAGATGCGAATATACAATGACTTAACAAAAAATATGTGCCAACACATATAGGTAGCACGCAATTGTATCATACCAACATATCTAAGTATACAGGGTGGTTTTTCGCTACTGGAAATCTCTTCGGAAACTGAGTGTCATATCTCCGCAGAACGAAATGTGTTGATTCACGCTTGAACAATGCTGAAAAATTTAGCAAACTGATTTCCAGAGCTAATGTTGGGTAACACACAAACAGTGGATGCGTTGAAAAAGAGTCAAAATCATCTTTTTGACGGGGTGCATTTTTATCTCGGCGCTCATATTAACAAGCAAAATCTTCACGTGATCGTCGAGAAACCAATACATCTTCAAAGAGTGAAAGTTTGGCATGGATTTCGGAGTGGTAGCATCCATTGGTCCATTCTTCTTTAAGAATATTGCTGAAAACGCCATCACAGTCAACTGCGAGCGCTACAAAAGCATGATAAACGACTTTGTAATCGACCTTGCGGCCGGAAATCGAAGATATGGACTTGGACGAGTGATTTCAGCAAAATGGTGCGCTATGCCACACAATCCATGCCACAATCGATCTTTTGCACGCCAAGCTCGGTAATTGTGTTATCAAGGATAACGGCAAGGTCAATTGGTTACCAAAGAGTTGCGGTTTCAAGCCGATTTTCTTTTTGTGAGGCGTAAAGTTGCACCAATTATGTGCTAACAATCCCTTACCGGCTCGGGAACTTGAGGCAAATATCGAAGACGACATTCGTGGCGTAAAGCCAGAAAATGTTACCAAGGTCTTGGAAAACTAGGTTAATAGGACGAGCTACTGTGAACACAGCCAAGGCAGTCACATCGTAAGTTTCTTTGATTCACCAAGAGTTAGCAAGTGGCGAGTAGATGAAGCAGTATACCAACTGTACATACAATAAACATTTGTTGGTACAAAAAAGAGCTGGAAAAAAGGTGTGAAAAATTAAATTTGTGCTTGGAAACATTTAATTAATATAAGTAAGACCGTGTCCATAGATGGAAAAATTTGTTGCTTCAACGCGTTACTTGTGATGCTCGTGCTCTGTGTTCTGGTTCTTCTCAAAGTTGTTGTTGGCTGTAGACTAAACACTAACAATTACAAGCAGCATAGACAGAGAATTCGGAAAGTTAGAGCAACAAAAGTCTCCCTGTGTGAACGTGGTCTAAGGAACTCTCCTGAAAGAGCAGCGCGGAACATAGTGAGTTATACCCATGGTGAAAAGATTTGAAATCTGAGCTCTTTAACAGACCGTTATTCGGCTCTGAGCGAATCTGACCGAATCTGTTGATGGGCTGTCGCCACTTGAAGTGTGTTTACAACAAAACTGAGATTGTTTTAGTGATATACGAAAAAAAATAAACCAATGACACTTCGTTGCCGTCTAAACACCCATCGATTGGACAAGTGTATGAATACATGTGAAATTATCGTGCAGAATGCGGCCGTCGACCCCAAGTGATTTTCTTTTTCACCTTAAATAAATAACAAGCTTGGTAATCTATTATCCTTGAAATATACGAGTTTTATGCTAGCGAGTCTTGCGTTGTGATTGCTTTCGCATCCAAAGTTTTTCCTCAAATGAGCAGAACACAGACATAGAAGTGGTGCATCGTTCTCTCAAATAAACTAATTTAAATTTTTTTGCATTTCCATAAAGAAACCACTATATGGACCGCCCTGTACATGCGTAAGCTTAACTGAAAAACAGTATACTCATATATAGACAATAATTGAAATGCCGCATCATGTTGAAATGAGCGATAATGAAGCACAAAATATATTTAATTGAATTGGAAAAGCGCACAAAAAATGGCTGTACTTGCCTGTAAGCTGAAGTTCAAAGTAAAATACTTGAAATAATATATGTAAGCGCATTTGTATTGATGATGCGCTTAAATTGCGGTTAAACTACTACATTTGTATGTATGTCTGCGTGTAAGCTGTCGAATTGTTGCCACTGGAAAAATGGGCAAACTCATTGAACAATGTTTTCGGCAAAATGTTGCAAATTACCAAAAAATGTATACAAATCCCAAATGAAATGATAGCCAACGCGTTAACGATGTCTGTATGTATTTACAATGTGCACACGGATAAGTACGTAAAAGCCTCATACACAAGCTCACATACTCGTATGTGAATAAGTTGCTGTTATATATTTTCTCGTTTAACAAGCTATCTGATCCGTTGGCTGATGGTTGGCGGCTGCCTTGCCTCACTGACCGACACCGATGCCATGAAGCATTCGCTGCGTTTAAAGCTTTCAAGTTGCTGTGCGTCGATTTTTTATGAACGGCAAAGATTTTTTATGTTATTTAATTTAATTTTTTATTTTTATTTTTTTACTTGCATTACGTTTGTTGCAGGTATGAGTATGCAGCCCAACCAGTTTGCCACTTGCCTGCGACATTGTTGCAGTTTATTACAATTGAAAATGTGTTTACGTGCAATATAGTGCTACTGACCGATAGACCGGATTATAGATTTTTGTATCTAAATGTGACCATAACAGCAATATTTGCAAACCATCTCAAGTGATGTTCATTAAGTTCACAGAAAAACTATTCAACTGACAGTAAAAGATGTTGCATGCGATTATGTCTGCGTTGCATTTGCTGGCTGTTGTGTTCTACTGCATTTTTTATGGATTTTAAGAGGCTATCAAAATATGTACGCGCATTACTTTGAGGTTTCTGATATAGAGGAATTCTGGTTAATGTTACATGAATTTTGAACCTCCACATCCGATGTGCATTCGGTCGAAGTAGGAGGATTTCTCGATACACAAATACATTTCTCTTGATGACTTTCCAGTCGAGACGTTTTGAGCCATGCTTAAATTAACTTCTATCCAAGCCCAAAGCAGGAGCCTAGTAGGAGCTACCGTTCTTTAAGACCTAAACACATATTGGTATCAAAATTCCCGGACGCCTGTGCACGCTACCATTGGCTCATTAGAAGTTCCTCCATTACTGTGGCTACAACATAAACCTACCAACTCAAAATACGCATCAAAATATAGATGAGATAGATTAGATACATAAGACCCTATGCTCTATTAATATTGGATAAAAAAACCACGCCCACTTTTTAAATTTTGGTCTATCTTTCTGATGTTAAAAGTTAAAAATCTCATTGTCGATGGCATTGTTTGATTCCAATAATGAGCAGCTAGCTTAAATTAAAGGATGTGCGGGTATAAAAATTTAGCCCTTATATAGCCTTCCTTTTTTCTGTTTCTTTTTTCCTTGTTCACTCCTTTCGGGAGCATAGGGCCTCGACAAGACTTGTCTTGCATTGGTTTCGTTAATCTACATATTTGATTTCTGACAGGGTAAGTGATTAACCTGCCGCTACTAGTCCTAAGTGCTAGAAATACCCACCTGTCGTTGCTTACGAACAACGCCCTTTTACTGCTTGGAGCGCCATCTGTGTTTCACATTTTTCTGCCAGAAGGATCGCACAGATGGTTGAGGACTGCGCTAAATTTGGTGTGTCTGCGCTATTACCGCGCGATTGTCCACTTCCTCTTGCTGGCGCCACTGATGTAATGTGTAACTGTAGGTGTTTACTTGTTTTAGTAGCCCCAATGCAATAATGCGCTGACTATTGTGCGGGAGAAGGATGGAAAGGATATGGTTTTGGGCTCGAGGAATGAAATTTTTTTTTGTTTTTTCTTTTTTTACAGGGAAGGCAGGTAAATTTGGAAGAGAGCGAGGAACGTGCTTTACGTGGCATTCGTACCCACAACCTCTTTGATGGCAGATTCGTGATACGCTAAGCTTCCGAGGCCGCCACTTAGCCTTTTTTGCTTATTTAAAATTCATTCCAATTAGTTTACTTTAACACATTTGAATCTGAGTTATTTTTGTTTCCGAATTCATGCAGTAATCCGTCACGTAAGTTCTGCTTAACCTTCTCGATGTGTGCGGGTCAAAAGTGGTGACTGAGTGAATTTTACACCGGCGTGTAGTTATGCAGACTATAAAGTACTCATGGCGAATTCAGAAGATGATCTTCAACGTTTACTATATATTCTTTTGAAAAATCTTCGCAAAAATTCAACATGCAAAGATCCATATCAAAGACGACTAAAACTAATCACTAACAATTTCAAAGGACCCATTAAGATGCAAGTTAGCCGTATATGGCAAAAGTATCGAGCAGGGCATGGAATTTTATTGCTTTTTATTTTATCTTCAAAAAATGTGGTTGATGAAGTGCGAAATCAATCCGAAAAAGCCGCATGGGTGTCCGGGTGTTTACGCGATATTATATGGAGAAACAGAACACGAAAAGAAGAGACGTAGTAAAGTGAAGCCGCAAGAAAAGAAAACAATGGAACCAGTATGTAAAGAGAATGGGGGCGACCGTTTGACAAAGATTGTGATGAAAGGTCAACTTAAAACACCACGATTTTCAAGAAGACCACCAAAGCGTTGGCTCGAGTGCTGGATGCCTGGATCCCTACCCAAATGATGAAATAATTATCTTTTATTAAAATTAAAAACAAAAAATAGTAAAATATAGTGAAACTATTTTCGTTGAAAGAACAGGACACAATCCTACAATAAAGATGAAAAAGTGCGGTTAATTTTTATATAAAGTTTTGGTTTAATCACAGTTAGATTTATATAAAATTATTTCTTTTAACTGACTACTTTGATGCTCTTGCAAGTAAAAACATTTTCCGAAATCAATTCGCGAGATATTCAAAAATTATTTAATTTGAGAGCTTTAATAAGAGTTTCAGCGGAAAAAAACACTATTTTTGGGAATTTTTGTCTTAAATATGGATTGAGCAAATTTATTAAAACCTTTTGTAAATTATTAAGCATACTTTTAACTATATTCTGTATATTTTTTTCATGCGGAAACACTTAAAAATAAGCCGGTGACAGACCAGGTCCGGGAACGTCTTGAAAAAAAAACATTTTGCAGTGATCACTGTATCTCGGTCGGAAATTATCTGAAACCAAAACCAATTCGAATTCAGTCCAATTATCATTAAATCTTCCCCCCAACGTTGTCCACTTAATTTTTTCTCCATTTAAAAATTTTTGGCGGCGGTCTAAAGTCAAAACTTCTATTTTCGACGAAAATGTCCGCCACTTTGTGGGCGGGAAACCCCCTTCGTGTCAAAAAAACAAAAATTTGAACTAAACGTTGGGGGGAAGCATTTTATATGAAGAAAATGTGTGCCAAGTTTGGAATGAATCGGCTAAGTAGTTTTTAAATGGCAGTGATCACCGACTTTAAAAAAGTAGAGAAAACGCGCCTAACCCCCCTTTCAGCCGCGCTGCCTTCCCGAACGGTCGCAACTGTCAGAACTAAGTCGCGAGACTATTCTTCAATAACTCCAAAAGTTTTGCTCAGATTAGCTTAAAATGTTGGGAATATATTTTTGAAATGTTAAACAATAAGGTAAGATATCAACAAAAAATCGATTTTTTTAAAGTGCAAAACCCTTCAATCATACTTGTACACCTGCTGGCCTCTATGCCAGTCAGTTTTCACTGAGTGATGTTATCACCCTTTCTCTGTCAGCCAAGGAAGGCGACAACAACTGCAGTCACAATGTGAAATATCTTATAATCGATTAAAAAGATAATTCAAGGGACATTAAAATTAATATAATATATCCGATATTTAACAGAGGAAAAGGTACTTAGCTTCGGTCGCTGTTCATAATTTCATTGTACAAGGCATCCCGAGGCAGTGTACGAAGCACTGCATTTGCAGAAAATTTATATTTTAAAGTGCTTACACTTCATTAGGCTAAGTAAATTTCCGCTGAGAAAGAGCTTCTTAAGAAAATCCTAAAGTAACGCACCACAAATTGGCAATAAAACCCCTTTTATTATATTGTGCTAAATTATTAGGAGTATATCCAAATATGGTCAAATCTTATTACTTCGGCTTTCCTTGCATGCTTACATCTGACTTTTCACAAATCTATTAAAAAAATTAGCAATACATCGGCAGCTCTTTGTTTATGTTGCCCATAAGCAATGGAAGTGATTTAAAGCTCTGCACTTTCACCAGCACTACCAACTATAGAAGAAGCTGTCGCGGTGAGGTTTTTATTAATGCTTTTGCTCTAACTTCTGCAATTAAAATCAGTGTAATCAGAGAAACTAAAAAAAAACTTTACTGAAGATAATAATAAAAGTTGCAAAAATATTACTGAGCCTGCAAACCCAAAATGTTTCTACCACAGCGTAGTATATTTTTTTCCAAAGCCTTCAGAAAAATGTGGTATTTCTTAGTAACATGCAAAGTTAATTGTGGTCTGCTGAAATGATCAGTTTTATGTTTATGCCCATTTGCATGTATACAACATTTATGAGATTTTAATTGTAGCAGCCTCAGCTCCGTCAGGCAACAAATAAACTAAATAGCTAACGAGGCATGCAAGCAGGGCGGGCGAAACCTTTAAAAGCGATAAACGATAAAAAGCAAATCGGCATGCAATTTGAAGCAGCAGTACAGCGCTCAATTGTAGCGGTTGAAGTGCCGTAAAATTAAAATAAACGAAATGAAATGCTTAAAATGTAGTAGTCGAAAGATAAGAGATACAGTTTCCGAGTGTAGTGAATGGGAGAAGTTGAAAGTTATTGATAGCCGCTGCTATTTGTAGCTATTGATTGTAAGTTAATATGTGCAGTCGTTTTTCCACCAATTTCGCCATCGGCATTCAGGCGTACTGCGCTGAAAAGTCGTAACATTGCGAATTTATTTCTGCATTTATTTTAAATTTTTAGCAGCTCTGCCCGGCCCCTGCTTTCTGCTGTATATTTCTTTTAAGTTCTCTCCTCATCCTCCTCTTCGTTATTTTTGTTTTTTTAACATTTTCCGTTTTGCACTGGTGGCATTTTCAGCGCATCAACAAATGCAACAGATCGGAACGCATTTCTGCAACACTTTTCCGGGACCACTACAGCTGCGCTCAATACTTCTATGTATTGTTGTTGCAATCGCTCAAGTGCAACGAAAACTAAATCCGCAAATCAACCACAGCTGCTGCAACGTCACACTGTTTGACTGCTGTCTGCGGCTTTACCGCATTTGCCTCGTAAGCCTTTCGCCTGCGTCGAAAACTTTGCTAGTTGCACGTTGCGCTTGCTAGCCTTTTGTTTTTGTACGCTGTTTACGTGTATTTCATTCGAATTATTTTTCCTTTTATTTTGCCTTCATACCTTGTTGTTCTTCGACTTTTGTTACCTTACGAGCTCACAAGTCAATGCTTTGGCATTTATTGCGGAGACACTGCAAGATGTCTTATCTTCCGGCAATTCAAGTAAAATATTTGACGACTTCGCATTGCTTAAGTTTGATGCAAAATAAGAGCATTTAATGTCGCATAGATTTGTAAAGGAAAACTGGTTATACGCCACGCCTTTGATTTTTTCTTTTTTTTAATATTGATTTGGAATATATATGTACCAGTATAACTTCCTGTAGTAAATAGATATTGATACAGCCAAAAAAGGGGAATAAACTAATGTTTTTATGTGTATACATTTTTCTTTCCTTCCCTCCAAGGACAACAGGATTCTGAAATGTTATACTGCTAAATATTTTTGTGAAAACTGGTACTCATAAAAAAAGTGCGTGTAGCGTAGAGCACATAACGGAAATGAAACTTTCAAGGCAGACAAAGGAAGAGGGAGAGAGCCTGTGGTTTGCTACTGGAAAGATGGGCTCCACGTCAACTCAGCAAGCGCTGGACTAGTGCGTAAACGTGCAAAGTCACGAGATTCTTCTGGCGCTCTAAGGAACTTCTCAGACTAACAAAGCCACAGTTCTCGAATTTGGTAGGTATCCTCACCGTACACTGTCCGTTAGGTGTCCATGCGGTGAGGCTTGGTACTGCTTCAAGCCTCTTCTCCAGAAGCTGTCTAAAGGACGAGAGGGAATCATCTCAGAATCTTCTTCTCAGCTACTTTACTCTCGTAGGGCTAAGGTTTAAACAGCTGGGCTCTCAGTTTTTCGCTATACCGGTGGATATTGCGGGTTTAAATATCACACATCTGTCGAAATTCACCAGTAGCTTGAAGCGGTTAATAGAAACGTTAAGCAGCACTGCTGGTCTTCATCCTCTAATCCTTCCTTTTGCTTCCTTTTCTTCCTTTGCTTCCTTTTCTTTCACCTGTCAGGTTTCTTCCCCTCCCGTAATCTTTTTGTGCACAAGTGCATGCGGATATAAAAGCACGGAAAAGTGAGTGACCAACAAATTATACTTTACTCCCGAGTTTGTCACATCACATAATGACATTTAATCAAATGATGTCACGGCTCTTCGATAGCCAAGCTTCCATACTCCTTTTCCGTCCGAATAACGTTTTGCACACCCGCACAAATATCACGTCTTGTTTGCCACATAAAACACAACGAAATTATGCACTCAACCACAAGCCAGTTAATATATTGCAATCAGCATGAATGCGCGACCCACTCCTACAGCTCAGCCAGCTGCTAAAAGCGAAAATCGGGCCTGTACAATAACTACAATTGGACTTGCAAAATGCATTTCCGGTTCTAGTTTGACAGACAAACTATGGGAGAATGCAAAGTGAAGCAGCCCAAATGTGAAGGCGAGAGAGTAGCATGCGGCGGTTGGTTCAGTGGCATGCGCCTTTTAGAGGCGACAAATTTTCAAATTACTTTTCTGATTCAGAAACTTTTGTGTACGTTAAAGGACAAAGTTTTAAACTGCAGCAGCAAACGCTGTTTAATTTTAAAAACTTTCCACATTTGTTATGCAGCAGCAGCAGCAGTAAGTGAGACACTAACACACCAAGCTGACAACGTAAAAGACCACTGATGAAGCTAAGCAGCCGACGAGCTTCATTTGGCCACTTGAAAAAGTTATTCAAAATTAATAACTAAATTTCTGTGCGTTCTTTTTTTTTTTTTGTTTTTACTTTTTTTTCTGGAGATGCACCCATTCCCACTTGCGGCAGCAGCAAACACCGACTGCAAAGACAATGCGATGTGCTAGAGGTTGGCGCGCATGGCTGCCTTCTTTGCTATTTAACAAAAGTGCTCCTCTGGCAGGACTTCAATCAGTATGCAAAGCTTGAGACGTGAGCGCACTAGGTGGAACCTTAGGTATAGGTTGAGTGCTGGAGGAAGAATGTGGCAGGAAAATGAGTATGTCCAACCTGTTGTTGTTTTTATTGCTACAAATACAAGTAAATCTTCATTTCCTGCGTAGTGAATGCAATTTTTAAAGACGGAATAGTGCGAATCATGCAAATAAGTAAGAATTAAGAAATAGTTTAACGAATTTGCATTTCTTTCATCGTTGATTGCTATGCCATTGAGCACGAATTAGTTGAAGAATATTGCGCAGTGAAGAGATTTTCATTTCTAATTGCATTGCAAGTGCTGGCAAGCGTTTACGAATAAGATATTCTACTCTTTCATAGCAAAAGCATAAATGTAAATTCTTTTAGTGCGAAAATAAAGTGATATTTTTGAGACGAATAACGTAAAGAGACGCATACGAGTGCAGCTCGAGTATTAATTGAAGATGTGGGTAGAATGCTAAGTACAACTAATTTGCTATTTTGCACGTAAAGCAAAGGATTTTGCGCACTTCTTAAGATGCACAAGCAATAGCAAGTACTCAGTAAAATCCAAAATTGATATTATTAGCAATTAGTACCCGAATTAGTGCTACAACTACCAAGTAGGATTACCACTACGTGTAGATTATTACAAAGAATGCCATGCAGGTATTCTATAAATTATCTATTTCACTATCACACAAATAAAATACTCTAATTTATTTATGCACCTCTTTTATTCCTATTAGAGTTCCATATAAACTGCTAGACGGCTCTGAAGTTCCTTGTACAGAGTAAGCGTATTAAATCTGTAAAATTCGCTCAATTATTTTGCTTTACGTTCCTGCCATTTTGCTCAATGTCAATATTTTTCGCAGCGTCCAACATTAAATACCATTTATTTAGAAATGCTTTTATAATAGGAAAACTTACCGTGTGTCAGAGCGTATACGCGATGCTCTGATACACACCCAGCGTCCTCAATAACTACTCAACTGCCGAAGTATGATAAAATTTTACTGCTATGAAAACATCTAGAAAATAATGCAGTAGCTTTTCTGACATTAATATTTTGTTTGTATATATGTGTGTTGCGCAAACTTTCTGCAGGCTAAAGTTTCATCTGAACAATGACAAGCAATGGCAAATACGAAAAGAAAAAATGGAAAATCAAAGTGGAAATATTGAAACAAAAAGGTTTGATGGCATAAACTTGCATACTTTTATAAAGTTTTAGCGACACGCTTTTCTATTTTCACTTCACTTGCTGCGCTCCTTGCTCCACTTCTTCGCTATCATCATCTATTCCCTTTGGCGTCATCGATTTTGTCGATGTACAGCGTAGAGAAAAAATTAAATTATGACAATGGTGATTGCGACGATTGAGCCACCATTCAAAAGGATTACATTAAACGTCTTGGTGGTCGATTGCCTACTCGGCAACCCGATTTCGGTACGTCACTCCGCCGAATCCGCTTCTTCGCCCAATGGCAATGAAGGCTGCTTGAGGTCGGCAAAGTTGTCAACTATGAAGCTGAAAAATGCCGTGATTTAAAAAGGCAGATATTTGCGATGAGAGCAAATTTAACTAGCAGTAATGGCACTTTAAAGTTTCAATCTGGCTGCAATGTTGCAAGGCTTGAAATTGATGGGCTTTAAGACAATAGAAGCGGAATTGCAGAAATGGAATAATTTACTTTTTGAGCTTGACGTGTATTGCGGAATTTAAAAATGGAATGCAATCGAATGGAAGAGTAGGATAATTGACGGTTTTACTGGAGATACGTACATACTCGTAAACATACATATATATGTACATATGCGTATTTATATATTTATTTATAGATATGTCATACATATATAGGTACATATGCGATAGGGGCAGGCAATGACAATGATGAGGCAAATTTTCACCTCAGTGGATTCGTCAATAAGCAGAATTGCCGCATTTGGGCGAATGATAATCCAAGAGTGATTGCCGAAAAACTAATGCACCCACAAAGAGTGACTGTTTGGTGCGGTTTATGGGCCGGCGGCATCATTGGGCCGTATTTTTCCAAAATGAGGCCGGTCAGGCAGTTACTGTGAATAGTGTTCGCTATCGTGAGATGATAGCCCGAATTGTAAGATATGGATGTAGACGATACTAGTATGTGGTTTCAAAAGGACGGTGCCACTTGTCACACAGTTAACGAAGCAATGGCTCTTTTGCGCGACAAATTTGATGACCGAATAATCCCACGTCGCGGCGATGTCAATTGGCCGCCAAGATCATGTGATTTGACACCGTTTGACTTCTTTCTTTGAGGTTATTTGAAAGAAAAGGTGTACGTCGATAAGCTAGCAACAATTCAAGAGCTAAAGGTTGAGATAATTCGGCACATTAACGGCATAGAACCTCAATTATGCTTCAGCGTCATCGAAAATTTGGACCATCGGATGGAGGTGTGCTGCCGAGGCCGCGGCGGTCATTTGGCCAATATTTTGTTCCATACGTAATTGAGCCATACCAATATTATCATAATGAAAAGAAAT